>QEYC01000089.1:0-131435 GCA_009935795.1 Pholiota adiposa
CCCCGATGCTTTGGTACTATGGTCCTTTTGGACCTTCCGTGGCCATGATGCACCTACCGCCCACACAGTCGCCTCCGCCTCCGTCCGGAATTATCTTGGGTCCCCTGCAGATGGTAGTTATGGACTTTGTCGAGCCTGCCAATGTCAAACCTTCCACATCCATGAAGGATCAGCTCACGTGGATCCTGACGAAGTTGCACATGGCAGGATATGTCTTTGGCGACTTGCGGGAACCCAATGTCATTCTTGACGCGAAAGGCACTGTCCAGCTAATTGATTTCGATTGGGCGGGTCGATATGATAGGTCCTATGTGGACGTGCTCGGCCAAGATGATCCCTTGGATCTTATACCTGCCGACATCCGCACGATTTCCGAGAATGCGGATAATAATTCGGACTTCGTTGTATACCCGCTGAACATCTCGGAAACAGCATTTGCGAATACTGGCGCTAGTGATTTAATACCGATACGACCTGTGGACGATTGGCGGCTGCTACGCAGGATTCAACTTCAAGACATACCCTTCTATAAAAACTTATGATATTGTTGTTTAGTACAAGGAATTTCACACTTCAGGTTGGAGCCTATGGCCAGGAGTTGCCGAAACCCAAGAGTCAAGACTGCTACAAATTTTAATGTGTGACTCCTACAGCAATCTGCAAATATGTAGACCGCTTTCGATTTTCCTCAAGCGGCGCTCGAGTGCTGATTGGAATGGTGCGCTATGGAACAAAAAAACCATCTGAGGTAAACTGATCGCATGTGTACGCCCACCGCCGTGGAGCACCTTCCCTTTCAAGTTTCAGTAACTGACAGACTGTAGAAAGGAAGCCTTTTAATCAGCCTTTTGGACATAGGTTCCAGGGTGCAAGAAAGCGACATGTGTCATGCTGCATCCACCTTCCCAGAAATCGAATGTTTGTATGTTTCGTCGCCACTTGTACGAAAATCCGAAGTGGTCTACACCTTTGCAGAAAACTGCAAGTGCTACGGACCAGAATCACAGATCGATATATTTAGACGCCTATGGCTGTGCCTTGTGCTGATATCTATTTGGCTATACTTTGTTGACTTTGTACTCTACATCTACCTCGTCCATGAATCTCGGAATTCAATGCGATGCTGCATTTAAAAGCTCTTTGTCACTCATGCTATGGCCATGGCCATATCACATCTCTGGTGGCATTCGACTAACTCGACATCGGCGTGATAATATTGTTCAATCGCCGTCTAGAAGTTTTGTGATGATGATCCTGAGACTGGCCCCAACATGACTGGCAAGAAATTTTTATCTCGTACTCGAAGTGCATACTCACAGCTTTTTGACAGAATACAGCCTTAAATTCTTCACCATCTTCCATCTCTCACCATTTGGCTAGTGCATATGCGAGAGGAATGAAGAATGCCGCAAAGGTGGTCGTTACTATCCAATGGTTCCTACGATCCTATTTTAAATGTCGCGAAGTGATAGGTAGGTCACTGGACACTCCGGGATCTCCATGCAATTCAATTATACGCATTGATATAACGAGAATCGATATGCATGGTAACGCATCTGAAGACTACAGCTATAGCGTCGGCCTCGGAACGGCATTAATAACTGCGGCGCCCTGGGGCCAGCGGTGTCGCTATACAAGGTAAGCAGGCTACAAGCGTACATAACCTTGCCCATTTTATTTAGCCCTGCCTTCAGCCTGTGGTCACGACTTGACAACAGTCGCTTGAGCATAAAGTACACACGCACGGTGTCCGGCGGCAGGTCCCACTCTCGGATGCGGCGACCCTGAGCACGGAACAGCTATTTCCTCCGAGGCTGTATGTTCGTGTATAACACGGGCGATACGCCTTCAACCAATCCAGTTACACAAACTATGACGCTAGACGCCCGCCCTCTACCCTATTTGTTCTCGAGTCGGGTAGTCCTCGACGTGATGCTTACTTCCCTCCTGGAAAATTCTCCTATAACCTGTTCATTGTCGTCGCATAGGCGGGACTATATAATGGGCAGACTAAGGCTGTATTTCTCCTTCATTAACCACCCACCCCCATTCTTTACGACCCACAATGACAGACTTTACTATGCACCCTCTTCTCGCATACTCACAGCATAACGTCCTGGGAGGGGACGTCGCTGGGCATCCTTGTCTAATCTCCTGGGACATGCGCACACCAACTGAACACGCTCGTTACATCGACAACGACCAACCTCTCACTTTTATCGACCTCGCCGAACATGCTACCGAACCACCGCTCGAATCACTTGATATAACTTGTGGTTTTTTCCATGGAGATTGGCCCATCCACATTACTCGCGCCGACGGTGTCACTGTCTCCGACGTTCTCGACGCCATCCACCAAACCATCATCCGCCGGATCTCGCACGCCGAGTGGGATACGTTTTCTGAACGCCAACAAGAACGAATCAAGGTCGTCTTCAACAATCGCTGGCAGGATGCCGCTGATCCTGACGCGTGCCGTCAGAACGGCGTATTACGAATGGACTGCCTGCTCCAGCACACCATTTTCGGCGGCCTCTCCGTTTCTCTCCAAACGGATGATTGCTGCATCCTTTCGCTGCGCAGGCAGCGTTAAAACAACCAAGCTCCCCTCAATTGGAATTTGACGCTATTCGGCATAGATTTACTACTGAAGCGCTCATGACCGCCCATCGCCACAGCAGCTAGACAAACCATATCTTCATCAACATCCTCCTAGATCAGCATCCACGTTCATCAATCTTTTCTGATTTCTATCTCTCTCAGCATTTGGCATCTTTGCGCATCATCCATTTTGCATCACATCATCTAACTTAAAAGGCCTGATACAGTACAGTCATAGTACTTATGTGCTACTATCGTATGTTCAACACACTTTACGTGCTACTAACGTTTCATTTTCCATCATAGCATACATATACCACCGCATTTTATTTATTACTTGCATTTTCCACCCTCATCTCTGCCTTCTTTTCTCGTTCGATTTCTCATCTTTCTCGGACATTTGTATATACACGTCATTCCATCGCATCTCATAGAGGACATCATCATGAACACCATCACCTGCATTTTATTTATGATTAAACTTATTATTCCTGTGTCATTCGAGTACTTGCATGGATTTTCCAGCCCGACATGTTATAAAATACCGAATAAAAATCTATTTTTATGGCGATGTACAAGCCTAGCCAAGCGAGCTCTGGATTTGAGTTGGACGATTTGCGGACATGATCTGGAGAAAGAGAAAAGCACAGCCACGGCCTGACTTGAACTCGAACTGCAACACTGCCGCTCCGAACCCTAGGCTCTGCTATTCATCCACTTGCTCCTCCGCACTACATTCTCTCTCTATCTATACGTATCCTTAACAACAGCATAACAATCGAAAGCACTGGGTGGCCAATGCAAATGCGCTCTACCGACCCCGTCGCATTGAACTTTAGAGCCCTTCATGTCAGAACCGGCGCGATTCCGATTTAGCTAGCAAGAACTTAGATTCGCTGGGATAGGGTTATTCTGCAGTAGGATAACACAGGTATACCGCTCTATTGATCGTGCCAAGGCAGGAGAAGGAATGAATGGTAGTGAATGTCTGGACGATTTCCTAGTGTACCTTGTGCGTGTGATTCTACTTCCGTACCAGGATTGCCATCTCATTTTACCTTCTACGGCCCTCAAAAAGCTAGCCATTAAAATTTGGACTGGGAAGCGGAAAGCCATAGAAATGCTGACGAAGTATGTATTCATACCGAATCTTCCATTCGGTTCAGTGATGCTAACGAGGCAGTCATTAGGGCTTGTGTTCTATCGAGTTAGGAAAGAAAAGTTATAATCTCGGACGAAATACATCGATTCTTTGCATTAGGGTGTTTCACACCTCCCAACTAATGCCCGACTTTTGCCCAAACTTTTGTCCCGATTTCGAGATAAGTTGGGACTAAAGTCGAGTGCTTTACTGTGAAACACCAAGAGTGGTCGTAGTCTTCGCTCGACTTTTAGGTTGGAAATTAATCCTGTTGCTATAAAATAAGCTTCTCACCATTTTGAATTTCCCTTTCCTTCCCCATGTATTGCTCGCGAGTCGCAACCTGCACATTTTATTTACTAGGTGACGTTTTACTGTTACTACTTCATATTTTTTATTCATCATCCATGCCGACAAATATCTGATCGTCGAGGATTTGTTGTTCTAACAGGTGAGACTTGCTTGAAGAATGGCCACATATTTATAATGTGTGGGCGGGATATTTCCTGTAGCAGTAACTAGAGCATTGTAGTAGTTATATGATAATATTATTTTCAGTCCTTATTACTTCTGTTGGACAATTCTGAGGATTTGTGCATGAACTTTATGTCCCTCCTTTTGCCAGATCTAATGAATTTAATTATCTACAATTTAACTAACACACTTCCTCCCACATACCCACTTATACCCCATGGGCCATGGCAAAATCAAGCGACCAACTTGGTGCGCGGGGAATTGCAACCTAAAACCATGCACAAAGCATAATCACAAAGACTTGTAAACGGCAGATAGTAGTAAAGGCCCCGGCCCGCCCGAATTAGGGAGACGGCTGGTGCTGCGGTGCAAAAGTTGGGGAGGAGAGAAGTTGGGACTTAGTTGGATGTAAATCGTGCTCGAGAGCACGATTTACGAAGTTGGGGCAACTTTTGGGTTCCCACGGGCAAAAGTTGGACTCGAAGTTGGGGAAATTAGTTGAGCAAAAGTTGGGCATTAGTTGGGAGGTGTGAAACACCCTATTGGTTGTACGAGAGGCATACCTGGAGGCATGATGCTCATCCAATAACCTATTGATTCGATTACTCTAGGTCCTGCTCCCCGAAGCTTGCTGATCCGGGACCCATCAGTGATGCGGTGTTTCATGATACAGGCAAGCAGAGCAAGAGCAAGGGTTAGAAATGGTGGGAGGTAAAAGAATATGTCCGATGCAGGACTCTCCTAGCGTCACGCAGACGTCCTCTATACCTTCTCTTGCTACGTCCTCCTACATTTTGATGTGCTGTGCCCGAATTGTCACTTTTCTTTACCCTCGGCTCAGGATCCTGAGGCCAATAGTTTTAGGAGATGACTACGTTGGTATCTATCTCTGGATATTTTTAAGCAACGAGCCTGCTCAGGAACTCAGAACTATTGAATTTGCTGTGATACGCATGGCCAACTTGTGAATTGGCGGAGCAGAGGCGATCATCATGCATCAGGCCATTGATGGTCTGGATCTCTTGAAGTCATCCCGAAGAGAAATATCTTCATAGCATTATAGCAGCTCAGATTATCAGTGCAGCCGTGCCCTGTGGATGGACAAGATGAGTTTTGGGCTGCTGATTGAATCTTCGAGCTCTGAATGGTTATTTCACCTCGTAAAATAGTGTCATGTCCCGTTCAACAACTACGGGGTATCTGGAATGATGGTTGTATCGATGGTTACTCGCGGCTCACATAGCAGATGACGATCATGTCGTACTATCCACTCCGGGCCAAGAATGGTTAAGGTGATGCCTATTTAGGCAATTACCTGGGCACAAGCGCCGAAGGCCTCCGCTACGGTACCATGTACGTGTCATGGATGAAAATGTGATGCTCTGTACACCCAAGGACAATTAATCGCTGTTATCTATCTTTACTCCCATGTTTGAATTTGTAGCTGGGTCAAGGGGCGAGATGGTAGACGCCAATCTTTTTACTCCGGCCCCGGATGACGAATGGCTGCCCGAGCCCGTATGAAAGCTTCAAATATGCACAGCTGTTGTGACTGCATATGCTTATGACACTTCAGGCACTTACCGCAGTCCGTTCAGCGAGGAGTATATAACGAGGTGCCATTTTCCCCAGCCAACGCATTCGCCTCTATCAACTTGCACTCGTCGCAGCTACTCAACGCCCGGTCATCATCTTCCACCCTACCAAAACAAAGTCTAATTCGAGATGAAGTTCTCCGTTGCCCAGTTCTTCCTCGTGGTCGCGACTACTGCTACCGCGGTGATGGCGTGAGTGTTTTCTTTCGTCCAAGATACCATCCAGGCTGACTGACTCTGGTATCCCTCGTGTTCAGAATTCCTAGCCAGGCGTCGAACAACTTTGTTGCGCGCGAAGCTACTGTCCGTACCAAATCCGTGAGTGTAATTATCTTCCAAAGCACAGACAATTTTTGACAAAAGCTATCGGCTTCTAGGGTTACTTGGATATCAACTTCGATGGTGTTGTCTTCTAATTGGAATCAGTTCCCACAAGCGCGCATAGTACCTAAATATACTATTTATCCAACATCGACATTGCCACTGTCCTTTTTATTATAATCTGATAATTCGTTTTTGAGTCGACTCATTCGCGGCAGAGGGAGGACATTTGATTTTCCAATCTAAATATTGTATCCCATGAGGTCAAATGTCAGCGCCCAACCACCAATGAGGGTAATATATGGAAGGCTCTATAGCAAGCTTAAGAGAGCGCGCTGAATATCTAGGAGCGCACCGAGGAGGGCGCTTGAGGGAGGGCGCAGCCAATCACAGAGAGAGGCCGATATTTGGTGTTGTTATGTTATAAGCCCATTGGCTTGTCACCGATTTTTTTGAAGCAATCAAGAACTGCAGAATCTAAATTTCAAAAAGCTCAACGATGAGCAACCTCATATCGGCCGCTGCCTGGGTGCGCCGGGGGGTATCGGCTCAACATCCCAAAAAATACGTCCTCGACGACAAAGAACTACAGCGTGTCAGCGCTCTTGCTCGGATCGAACTCGAGGATGCGCGAATCGAGTTGGAACGCGCTCATTTAGCGGCACAGTCGATGGGGAAGGGCGCTGAAGGGGAGGAAGGAGACGACAACGCGGATGGAGACGACGACGATGAGGCTAATTGGGTTGAGTAAGATTTGACATTGTAATCCTGGGCGCAACGTTTCTTATCATTCTGCTCTAGCGAAGAAGATGAAGCTATGGACGTTGATTCTGAAGCCCCAAAACGAAAAGATGATCTATCGGAATACAATCTAGATGAATACGATGACGACGTAACGGCAGAACGTGAGTGTTCTTATGGGTATTCTTCTGCAAATCCTGACATGACATTAAATCAGCTGTCGGCCCATTCAGCAACATTAAAGGTCTAACATACTACAAAGACAATGAGGCTGATCCCTATATCACGATGAAAGACGTATGATCATTCCATTTTTGCTTGTTACTTGACTCACCGAGCTTTTCAAGGAAGACGACGACGAGCGCGAGGAATTGGAGGTCCTACCCACAGATAACCTCATCGTAGTTGCAAAAACCGAGGACGAGATTTCTCAGCTCGAAATCTATGTCTACGACGAATCCCAAGAAAACCTCTATGCCCATCACGATCTCATGCTCCCCAATTTCCCTCTCTGCCTTGAATGGCTCGACTTCCCCCCAACTTCCTCCTCTGAAAACTCGGTGCATGGTCCAAACCAGAGCTCAGGCTTTGGGAACTACATCGCGGTTGGCACGCTGGATCCTGAAATTGAGATCTGGTCGCTGGACGTGCTTGAAGCCATGTATCCTTCCTCAATTCTTGGTCGGCCAGACGAAACGAAAGCACATGTCCCAGTGCCCAGCGGGACAGGAAAGAAGAAAAAGAAAAAGCCCAAGCATCGCGCCACGCAAACAGCATACCACGTTGACGCAGTTCTTGGCCTGAGCTGGAATAAAACCCAACGTAATTTGCTCGCAAGCGCAAGCGCAGATCGGACGGTGAAACTATGGGATTTGAGTCGGGATCCTACGATGAACGGGGAAGGTGGGGACAGTGGAGGTGCTATCCGAAGCTTTGATATCCACAAGGATAAGGTACAGGCGGTACAGTGGAATGGCAAAGAGCCCACTGTGCTGCTTACTGGAAGTTACGATCGTACCGTGCGGACCTTCGATTCACGAGCACCTACGACGGGAGTCGGTGCAGTTGTAGGAAGTGACGTAGAGGCTCTCCGGTGGGATCCTTGGGATAACTTCGGATTCTACGTTAGTCCTTTTTTTTCATTCGCTTTTCTTGCGACTAATTTTCAAAATTCAGGTTTCTCTCGAAAACGGATTGGTGTTGAACTTCGATATCCGTACTCTCCCTTCCAACCTCGAACAACCATCACCGGCTCGCTTCACACTCGCAGCTCATGACGGACCAGCGTCATCCATCGACGTCAATCCCCATCTACGAGGGTGCATCGCCACCGGCGGTACCGACAAGCTCGTCAAAGTGTGGAACGTCAACGAAGAGGAGAACGGCAAGCGTAGCGTGAGCCTCGTTACCTCGCGAGATCTAGGAGTGGTCAGTTTTCTTGCCAGCTTCTACGACCCAAATCTAATATTTTCTATAGGGCAAGGTCTTCTCGACCGTGTGGTCTCCAGATGATCCATTGACGCTAGCAGCCGCTGGATCGAAGGCCAAGCTCCAAATCTGGGATGTTTCCTCTAATTTCGGCGCTCGCAAAGCATTTGGTGCCAAGTTGCGCGAGGCTGGAAAAATGATCAAAGAGAAAGAAGCTGGTCAAGGTGGCGTCATTGGTGTGGCGAGTGATGATGAGGAGAGCGACGATGGTGGTGATGAAGATTAGACAACTTGTTCTTGGTAGGAGTTACATATTTGGATAAATCTAACGCTTCGTGCTCTTCACAGCGTTCCCGCAAACACTATCACCTAGCGCGCTGCGAACAGAGTTACCTTGCGAAGCATCGAACAGGGTTGGTAAAGAGCCTCGAAGCACGTTTTCGAGGTGCCAAATAGGTGGGTGGTACGCCGAATTCGGTTCCCCTGTGAAGGCTCGGTTATCCAGCAACCGCAAAATTGACACCTTGACTACACCAGAGACAGTACTGCGGTGATAAACGAACAATGAGAAGGTAGGGTACTACAAGGCTCGTCGCAGGCTTGAAGTTAGCAACTCAGTGGAGAACACACTAGGGGTGTACGTACAGGCGCACTGCCAGTGGCCTTGTTCGACGATGGAGTAATCGCCAGTCGGAGAGGTATTTTCAGCTTGAGTTACCCATGGCCAGTACGTATACACAAATTTGCATGAAGGTTGTAACATAGAAGAGCAACACGAGACGAGGATCCAGATCCAGACGTGGTGATTGTTGTTCGTTCAAAATAGGCGCGTTTGTGGCGTTGAGTCCCGAGTCCCTTTGTCCAATCAGAGTGTTTTCTATAGCTAACAAACCATATAGAGCATTCCTTCAATTCGGACTTTTTTCTTCTCATGACATTACTGCTGCTTGATGAAATCCGGCAAGATTATTTCATACGAAATGAATATTATTAAGATCATGAATTGGTTTGGTGGATATGATCATTCTCGTCTTTCTCCGGAAAATAATTCCACTTTCGCAATCAATCGCGGTCAAACTGCTTGATCAAGCTCTGTCTGATCATCGACTCTGAAGATCTGAAGGTCTACGAAGGTAATTGGATATCTTGACTCTTCAGCCTGCAGAAACCGCAAATGTTCTCTTGTTAACCAATGACGACTTCGAACGAATAGACAACGAGAAACGCTTGTTTCCTCGCTTAACCAATCGCACAAGGCTGTTCAGTGGCATTATTTCAGCCAATACAAAAGATGACAGCTTGCGACCATCATTTGTTTCGGTCACCCAAAAATATGTATCAAGGACATCAATGCATCAAAGTTGATGTAGGGCGCCTACATAAGGTCTCTGCACTGAGTGATATCTGCCACCTTTCTTCAGCGGCAGAGCCCTTTCCTTTCGTTCGACTCTCATATTTCTTCAAGGCTTCATCGAACCTCCAGGAATCTTCCTTTCAATATATTTCGTTCTTTGCACCGTTCCATCAATCCATTTACCGCGAATATCCTATCAAACACAATGCTGGCATCGACTTTCTTCCCCACCCCCGTTCTCTATTTAACCATCGTATCTGGTCTTATCTGCCTGCCCATTTTCGCGCTGTCGATAGTCAACTTCGGCCTCCTTTCGATCTGGCTGAACGCCGCCGTCGCAGTTATCATCGCGGTCCACCACATCACACTCTGCGCCGTTACGTGGGCATCCCGCAAGCGCGTTCAACTGTCCAAAGTCATCATTGATGATGAAGAATCATCCCCTTTCCACCAAACGGAGATCGAGCCCCCAACGGCGTACAGCATCACCAATATCGCGTCGCTGGTCTTCCTCTTCATCCTCAATGCCATCGCGTTTAGTATTATGGTCGACATCACCACTCGCGGAGCGATGAAGAGCACGCTACCCGAGGAGCGCGTGGGATCGCACAAGTGGAATATCAAAGTGCAGATTGGACAGTCCAGCGTACTGGGTGCTGAGCTCCTTGTGTTAAGCACGCTCCTCACAATTTGCGCTTTGGGCCGGAATCGCTTGATTGAGGAGGCAAAGGCAAAGAAGGATGAAATGGAATATTAGCCTGAAGATTTCGGTGAGTCTATTTGAAATTTTTTTCTTGAATCTTGATTCACAAGCTGGAATGAATATTGACTACTTTCTTAGATCCTATTTTCAGCTATAGCCTAGCGAGCTGCCGACCGTCTGGACTGGGTTTCCAGCATTTTGGCAGATCCTGGTGATCGAAAAAGTCGAAGATCCACAGACAAAATCTGTCAGACGTCGTTGAGACGTCGTGGCTTTTGCCGCCTTCTTGGGTTCTTTGTACCCATCTTTCCGTCAGGCCAGCTTTTGCTCTTTACTAGATGGGAAGGCTCCAGCGCTGTTTGTATTCGCAAAGGATTTTACTACCTGCTCGAGTTGATCTCGAAGCCACCCAGTTGTCCACTACATATCTACCTTCCTTACTTTCTACTAGTCGAGCCGTGCTCTTGACCTGCCAATAGATTGATGTCGAATTTTCGCTGGATCAGAAGATTGCCCGCTCGACAATACGTTGCGGCATGGTAATTAGGCGCGCGCCGCGCCAACGCCGCGCGCACTGCGGAAGTAAACGCGCGAGGTCATATTCACACGCTTTCTGACGCGTCTTCCTTCTTAACCTCCATCTGGTTTCTGCGGCGTACCACCTGCTTGCATTGCGCCATACTCCGAAGGCTGTGGAGACTGTGTTCTTTCCACGAACCTTATTCAAAATGCGATACGATGGTCAAAGTGAAGTTCGAGTCGCGATTTCGGATCCCCTCTTCAAAGTTGCAATTGGGTTCTATCATGGGTATCAGCAACAGTGCCAGCACTCCTGTCATCGAAGATCCGTATCGTTTGCCGACGAATGTCAAGCCTACCCACTATTATCTTACCATAAGGACTGATCTGAAGGAACTAACATTCCAAGGCAGCGCGAAAATCAGGTGCGTAGAGCTCGCTCTCTGCAAAATTTTCAAGCATCGTCTAATTGATTTCAGCATCGACATCCTTACTGATACCTCAAAGATTGTATTAAACGCGTACCAAATAAGTTTGGATCATGCGTAAGTCTCCTCATCTTTCTCAAAAACAATCGCTATATGCCCATTTCTAGTGTTGTATATTCGCATGCATCGAAAACTCAACAACCAGCTTTCTTCGAGTCCTATGACGAAGATCAGCAGCGTATCACCTACTCGCTCAAGGAAACACCCCCCGCAGCCTCCAAAGCCGAACTGGATATTACCTTCCACTCAACGCTCGCAGACACGACGAGGGGTTATAACAGGTCGTCTTGGGAGCATGACGGCGAGAGAGAATTACTCAGCTCAGTGTGCATTGAGATCCCTGCAGATCTGCAGCGGGCAATATTCGTTGCTGTAAGTGCTAAATCCCAATTTCAAATCATTGAACCCGACAAAAACCTGTGTATCAAGAGGCAGTCAAATACGGAGGCCTCAAAGAATACGACGCAATGGTCAAAATAGCCAATACCCCTAAGACTGCGCTGGAGATGAGCGCTGCTTCGTGGGTTTATTTACCTACGCCTGAATAATCTGTCGGCTGAAATTGAACAAAAAGAACCTATTTGTTAGTTATGCGATGGGATCCCCACAAGCCATAGTCCTCATTAAAGAGACTTTTTAAATACATTACGTACAGAGAAGGCGCCTTCAAAGCAAGGAGTCTGTTGACTCAGTACTTCAAGGACATTTATGATCTGGTATGCCCTTTATTGAAGGTGTTTTTTTAGCACTTCGAGGTTAACAATGGCTCCGCGTTTGTTTGTGCACAGCTGTACGAAACGTCTGAAGAATGATTTGACCTTCACGTTCAATTCACGTTGCTCCTCGCAACTGATAAAATTGGTCCCGGGGTTGATTGGGGGTTGATTTTCCGCGTATTTCATGGGTTATCCAGTATCAATGCTGGTCTGACACTTGTGCATTGGGAACAGCGACGTAGGGATGCGGAGGCGGACGGGCGTCTAATTTTGAATGTCGCTGATTCATGCCGTCGAGCCGAGCCAAATCCCTGTGTTATTTATGTGAGCTTTGACAGTTTCAGTTTTGTCTTTCGTTTCACCGCACACCATGTCTGCAGTCAAAATCTACGCTTCACTCCCTCCGTATTCTGCAACTGGATCCAGAGCCGACTGCGTTGACTGGCCTTGGGTTCATTGCCTTACCCTCCCACTCAAGACCCTCAACCATATCCAGTTTTCGCGACATCCATACAAGTGGATGCGATACATTATTGGAACCGTCCTTGGGGCTGAAGGCGACCTATCGACTTCTTGCAATCCCAACGACACTGTGAACTACGATGATGCTTCCCTGCCAGCGGAAACCACTAGCCTGTATTACCACATGCGGGTCGAGGAGAAGCAATGGCTTTTTCCTGTTGATCCAGAAATTTATGTGGGGCGGTCAGACACAGTCCCTTCTTGTACCACCAGTCTGTATTCCACTCCTGGCGATACATTCCGGGAAAAAGTAGGAGAACGAAATCAACGCCGTTGTGTCATAACAAAAATATTGGCGATTTCCTGCGACGCCGCGCATATCATTCCTCAGAAGGGTGATCGTGTATGCCAATACTCGTATTCAAAGTCTATCATTGCTCATAGCGCTGCAAATTCCTGGTAGTATATAGAAACTTACACCAAAGGCCGGAGTCGGGACCCAACCGGGGGTGACATTGTGAACGATATCGACAGCATCAGAAACGGTCTTTTCCTGGGTAAAGCTTGCCACCCGCAGTTCGGTCTACATATTGCGATTTTGGAGGTGTGATTAAACATCATTTTTCAGCTAAACTATAACGTGCCAATCATCAGACACCCAACTTTGCTCTGAATTCAGCCGACATCGATCCTACTGTTGCACCAAGCGAGAAGAGGTGGTCGTTTCACATCTTCGAGGATGTTCCAGCGGAATACAGGTGTTTTCCGCCTTCCGGTTCTGAAGTTCGCATGAATCGAGACTGCGATCCTTCCCAGAACCCTCCAGCAATCCTGTTGGATGCCGTCTATGCTAGCGCCGTACTCCACCATTTTGCGACTCCTGAACTTAAAGCTCATATTGCCATGTTTTCAAACAACACCTACCATCCCGAGACGTCCGAGCAACGCGCTCAAAGAAAGGAACTCATAGCACAACAGAAAGAGGATCGAGCTCGGGAGCAGGCAATGCAACCTCGCGAACCCGATGACTGGGATTTACTCTTGAAGCTCACGTATTTGAATCAATATCGGGTTCCGTTGGGCGAGGCAGAAAGTCTAAGGTTGAATGAGGAAGCAGAGGAAGAAGAGAAGAAATACGTACACAATAAAGTTCGTTCGTGGATTGAGCAAGCCAATAATTCTTAGCTTCGTAGTGTGCAGAATAATGGTAGTCATTCATTATCGTCAAAGTCCCTGGTTTTTCCTTGGTTTTTCCCTGAGAATATGTTCATCGCCTATTAGGCTTTGGGGTGGCGTCCAGAGTCATAACATCCACGACAGGAGTTGCGCTAATAATACACGAAGATGCGCCAAACGCAGCTGAGCACGGCAAAGTTAATCGTTCAACAACACGCCTTGATGCTTTTTTTTATTCAGCGTTCGACGGACCTCTGAGTCTTAGCTTGGCTGGACGGTGAGGCCTGCCTGGCCTGAGGCATTACCCGGTGACTTCAAACACAATTCCGATCCATACGTACTAAAGTACTAAACTCCAAGCACCAAACAGCAGAAAATGAATGCACGAAATATATTCTATTACGATCGAGCTCCAAATAGATGAGGTATTTATAATGTTATACTTAGCGATAAAAACGCCCTCGACGTCTTTTAAAGTGTGAGGTGGGTATTAAATAAGAAAGCAAGGGAATAAAGGCAGCTTCGACGCTCAGTCGAACCTCCTTCTGCGGTATGAGATGGCGCGGGGCTCCTTGGGCATCGTGATCATCGTCTGTATGACAGTGGATTAGTACATGGCCAAGGAGGGAGAAAGGGAGGGATAGGACGTACATGGTAGTTGTTAGCAGGCACCTTCTCAATCTTGAGCTCCACCAACCGAACGAGCGTCGAAATCAGGGTACCAAGCTGCAAATACGCAAACTGCTCTCCAATGCACCGATGCTTGCCCGCGCCAAACGGCTGGTAGGGACTCTCCGTGCCCTTACTCACCGCGCCGAACCCATAGTCAATCTTCTCGCCATTCTCATCCGCATACATCTTATACGCCTGCGCCGCGACACCCTCGGAGTCGTTCCAGCGGTAGGGATCCCACTTCAGGTTGTCCTTCCACACCCTGGGGTCCATCTGGGAGACGGCGGGCGAGGCTATAACGTAGTGGCCCTTGGGCACGACGTAGATGCCGTCCTTGGAGGGCGCGGCGAGGGTCGCGGGCACGGGGACGTCGTCGCGCACGTAGCGCATGATGCTGTGGATGGGCGGGTGCACGCGCAAAGTCTCGCGGATGACGGAGTCGAGCAGGGGCAGCGCGCGCAGTTCGTCGTAGGTCAAGGGTCGGAGTTTGCCGTCGGGTCCGGTGAAGTGTTGGACTTGTTCTTTGTAGAGGGCGTCGGCGATGTCGGGGCTGGCGGCGATGTGGAGGAGCGCCCAGGAGCCGGTGGCGGAGCTGGTGTGTTGGCCGGCCATGAGGAGGGCGATCATCATGTGTGCGATTTCGCGGTCGTTGAGGAGTCGTCCGTTGCGGTATTTTTTGTTGCATGAGGGCAGCAATCATGTCGTGTTCGTGCTGTAGTCCAAAAAAAAAGCTGTAACATCCAATACGTCAAGAGAGGAGAATACACTTACGTCGGAGTTGCCTTGTCGGCGCTTTTCGATAATTTAACATAGAAGTCGCTCATCTTCGCCTGTGCCCGGTCGCGTTTCCTGTAACTCTCCAGCGGCAAGTTCGGGAACATGAAGTTGAGAGGGGTGAATCCGCCGTCCAAATCATTGTAGTATTCCGCAAATGACTTGTTGAGGCCCTCCCGAACCTCCTTGCCCTGCAGAGTGCGCGACGCCGTGAGGATGGTGATCTCCTGCATAACCTTGATCACATCGAACTGGCCCCACTCGTTGATGTCGTTCGCGTGGAAGACGTGGAAGTTGGGGTCGTGGTTGACGAACTCCTCGATTTCCTCCTCGATCATGCCGACGTAGGCCTTTAGGTTGTCGGTCGACAATCCGACTTTGACGAACCGCTTTTGCTCCATGAAGACTTCGTTGGGCACGTCGTAAACGACGCCTTTGCCGAAGACGGGGGTAGTGAGATGCTGACAGGCGAGGAAACGACGCGTTAGGGAAGGATTGGGCTCGCAAATGAGGGATAAAGACGTACTGTGTAAGCATCCTCCGTGTTGAAGACCGTTGACTTTCCACCAAGAACGAAGTTGTTGCCCTTGGGCCCGAGAGCTACCGTCACGCGACGACCGAGGAGAATGAAAGTGAAGACGTTGCCGTACTATTTGAATATGAGAAATTGACTGTGAATGAACCTAGCAATGCTCCTCACCTTCTTTTGGCACTCGAAGAAAAAGCCGAGAGGGTCGTTGCCGTATGCAATTGCTGAACCGACGATGGGGAGCCAGTGGAAGACCTCTGGTGGGTCCGTGGCTTTCCGTGGTATGATCTATACTCGTGTCTTAGCATATATAGTCTATAAGTCAAACTGATGCTCACCAATTGTCGAAGAACATTGAGAATAATGGCAATTAAAGGCGTGTTAATAAGGAGAAGGACATAAAGGCGTGAGTTGTTGTGAATGTGCTCCTGTGCGTGTGCGAGGAAACCAGACCACTCGTCTGAAGTGGGGAACGTCCCGTTAAGCTGGGAGACGAAGGACATGGGAGGGGTGGGTGTGGGACGACAGCCGCCTCCGTTTTCTCTTTCTTTATATTTGCCCGAAAAACAGAAATCGAACCATTCGGATAGGCCGTCCGCGTTTGGCAATAGATAAGATTATCGCTATGTTCTTGAGGTCCAGATGCTAAGGCCAGAGTGTCTTTCGTTCTTCAGAAAATGATGTATCAATTTTACGGGTGCTAGTTGAATGTATCTTTCGATTTTGCGTCGAAGATTTTGCGTCGCCGTCGTCTAGGCCAGCCACGTCGCGAGCCCCGACGCGACGACGCGGAGACCCAATTTCCGAGTGGAGTTTAGTCACAACATTTCTTTTCTTCTTACCACCATCATCAATTCAACTTGTTGGCTATGGCGCCATTCTATGTTATGCATCCAGAATGGGGTCTCTATGCAAAGTCGCAGCGCTCGAGCAAAGTTTCTTTGAAGGCTCGTACAACCTTGGTTACAAATGCTGTCCGTAATGCTGTATCCTTTCCGCTGATCTATCGCCTTGATATGCACACGACCTCCTAGTCACTGCCAGCAACACCGGCGGCCAAGGGATAGCAACAGGACCTTTCAAATGTCGTTCGAAGGCTTTAGGCTTGCGGACCTCTTTAGAATATCTCTCAACCTTCATAACTAACGAGCGGCTCCGAGAACCCACGAAAGACACCCAATCTCATCTTGACTCTGCTCAAGTCCGATCTACGCCTCACCCACAGCATATTACCCACCGTTAGGCCTTCAGTGGTAAATATCAGCTGCAGTGACCTGTGCACGCCATCCCAGTGTGTATTTTCACTCCTCGATCTAGATTCTAGTACATTGAACGATTCATTATTGCAGAGCGCGTGTAAGTAAGCGCCTATATCCATGGCTCTATCGCCCGGAAATTGCGGGGCAGGCACCGATACGTGTGCGAATAGACATTGACTTATATTTATCTGGCCACCATCACCATTCCAGGAACCCTTCTCAGTTACTTAACTCATGGCGTCGCTGTGCTATACACCCAGCAAGAGGTTGTCTTTCCTTCAGGTGCAGCATTAGCGTCCGTAACTTGTGAGCGACTTTTAGAACTAGCGACTTTCAGAACTCAAGAACAACACCCAATCTCGTCTTTTCTGTGCTCTGACCTGCACTTCACTCCCCACATGTTACACACCATCCAAGTGCGTATTTTACTCTCCAATCTAGATTGTAGGTACATTGAACGATTCTTTATGGCAGAGCGTGTGTAAGTAAGCGCATATATCCACAGCTTTATTGCCCAGGATCTGCGACCGCGAGGCAGATACAGATATCGATACACATGCAAGGGTTCCAAGGGTCCTTCTCGAATGCTGAACATTGACTCAGCCTTGTGTTCCTGCTGCCATCTCCATTTCAGCGATATCTTCTAAGCTACTCACCTATAGCTACTATGTGCAGTGCACAATGTGGTCTCCCCTTCCGGTGCAGTGTCTCCGGTCTGCAACGCGCAGCCCGACCACGATTCCAGCGCTTCGCAAAAAGCTTCTTAACTTACTTTGAAGGCTGCTACATGGCTTCCTCGGCCTTGAATGCTGTTCGCAGCTGATCCAAAGCGGAATGATGTGCGCCACTGCACACCTTCCCGCCGGCTTATCGCCTTCGTATAGAGTCACGACTTTTCAAATCACTGTCAACGCCGTCAACAGCGCGAGGAGATAGCACCTTTTGTTCATTCGGACGCCTCGAAGAGTACTGTCTCTTCCTTTTTCCTGTTACGATTTGCGAGGAAAGCTGAATGTTTTCAAGTTCTTTATCGCTCGATTGGATTCAACAGGCTATCCACGGACCACCATCCAGTGTTAGGTATTTGACCAGTGATTCCTTGCACACCAATGCGCAATTAAACGCCTCAATCCAGATCCCACGCCCATCAATGGGCAACGACGATTCATTATTCAAAATCAATTTACGGAATGGCAGCGCACAAGTATTTCCAGGTATTTCCATGGCTCTATCGCCCCGGAAATTTCTACGCAGATACCGATGCAGATACACGGGTACCTGAAGGTTGACTTGAACTTTGAGCTTGACAGGCAGACGTTGACATCGGCACTGCCACGCTGGCGCCCAACGTTTTCCAAGTCCGCGCTGGACGTATCTGCCTACTTATACATCTACGATCCTATTTAAGCGCCAGCGGCCCGCACTGGGATTCTCCCTTTCCCTCTTCTTCCCTTCTTTCCTTTCTTTCCCTTTTCCCCTTCTTCTTCCCCCACTTTCCCCACTTAATGAGCGTTATAGAACACCACGAACTCTCAAATTTACGAGGCCGCACCAACGCCGGAGCTGCGCTCCAAGAAGACGACGGCGATGTAAAACACACAGATGCAGATGCGAAAGGCCAACAAATCGGAGTAGCGCTCGCCTTGGACGACTTAGACCCCTCTGCGCCTCCCTCGACCTTGACGAGGAGGCAGCGGTTTGGTGATAGGATCGACGCGACGTTGATGAAGCTTGATAGTTATCAGAAGAGGTGGACGGAGATTGGGAAGGAGCTGCCGCCGCAGATTAATAGGAGGTGCGCGTGCTTGGTATTTAATTGATTTGGTTCGGTCAACTGATTTTTGTTTGCTTGAATAGACATAGTTAGTCCTTTGGATCTTTCTTTCTCTTGATGTTGCCTAAGGTTACTTTGAAGTTAGCGTTATTTCGATAGGTACGCTGCTGTTCAGTTATACCGCCGTCCTAATGCTCTTTAATTTTGTTTGCAGGTGGAGTAATTGGGTATGTGTATTTTTTGGCCTGGATGACATTCGGTCCAATATGTTGAGACATGCTTTACTTCGAATTAGAACAGGACTTTATATAGGAACAGCGACAGGTAATACTATCATCTGCACCTCCGATTTACAATAACTCAATGACCTTGTTATGCATAATAGCTCTCCTGCATGCTGGTCCAGCTGGGACAGTCATCGTTCGTCCTCTATCAACTCCCCTTTCAGTTCAATGATCCTAATCACTTATGCGTGACATAGGGATATGCGATTACTGGGACAATCGTCTGGTCGGTTGTGAGTAACTATATTACGCACGCGTGTAGTCAGACTAGTCGCTTCGAGGTTGACTGAAACTCAATGTCATGGATTGTAGGTGATATCAATTGGCGAGATCGTCTCTTTCCTGTGAGGCATTCACTCTATGGTTGGGTAGATTAACGTACTCACATATTCTCTGAATCATAAGGCCCAACGTTGGCGGACCAGTAGGCCTTGCTGGGCTGTACGTCGACCGTTCTCTCGGTTTCGCACTAGGTAATACTCAACGCTTGACACCATTTTCCGGTTGTCGTGTTTTTTTTTGTCCATGCTGAATGGGAATTTGCGGCGTTCGTAGGTTGGAATGCATGGTATAACTGGACTATCATCCTACCCGCTGAGCTCAGTGCTGCTGCGATATTGTTTAATGGATTCTTCGGGGATAAGAGTCCAGATTCTATCCGGTGAGTATTACCTCCATGATGTTTATTTTATGTACATATTCCGTAAACCAATACTACGCTGACATTTGTACGAGCAGCAACTGTAACGTTGTTACAATATCAGTACTTGTGAGTCGTCTTAGACTACTACTTCCTTTTCCGAACCGCAGTTCGCTGACGCGCTATGCTGCAGCTGTTTCTCACCATTCTCATCAATTGCTTTGGCACCCGCGCATACGGCGAAGCCGAATTCTTCTTCAGCTGCTTCAAGATCCTCACTATTGTGACGTTGATAATTATGGGGCTTTTGCTTGATTTTGGTATTGGGAAGCAGCAGTGAGTATATCTTTTTCCGTCGATGATTTGTTTTTGGTTTACTTAATGAAATTCTTTTGACTAGCTTTATAGGCGTTAAGTACTGGAGGGATCCAGGGCCATTCAGAGAGTTCAGAGCGACGGGTCCTTTGGGTATTTTCTTGGGTGTGTGGTCGTCTCTGAGTCAGGTAACTTGTTCCGTTGGTACTTTTGTTTTGACGATGAGCGCTAATTACGCTATTTATAGGCGGTCTTCGCTTTCTTTGGCACCGAAGTACCGGGCGTCGCTGCTGGAGAGGCGAGGATTTTCTCTTATAATTTGATTTACATTTTTTATTGATCGATTTGCGATATGGCTGCAGGTCCAAAATCCCGCGAAGGTAAACCGCAGTTTGTCGTGCGCGTAGCAAAGGGGTAACAAAAACTTGTTTCAACTCAGAACATCCCTCGTGCCATAAACCGCGTGTGGATCCGGATGTAAGCCCCTTCATATGCCCTTCTCTTCGTTACATCCATTCAAGTTCACCGATCACTTTTACCGCCCCCAATTTATTGACTCGATCATCGTGCTTTTCATATTAGAACCCTGTTCTACGTCCTCGCCGTCTTCGTCGCAGGGCTCCTAGTGGATTCGACAGACGCGAGGCTCAAGGGCATCCAGCCGGGAAGCGCGTCCTCCCCCTTTGTCATTGCGTTGCACGATGCGGGCTTCAACAAGCTGAAGTATCTGTGCAATGCGGCGTTTGTGCTGTCGGCGTTCAGTGCTGCGGTGTCGGATAGTGCGTTTCGTTTCTTTCGAATTTTTTATGCTGGTTTTCAATGCTGATCTGGTTTTACTAATATGCAGTGTATGTCTCGAGCCGATACTTGTATTATCTGGGCCGGTGTAGGCACGCGCCGGAGATATTTACGAGGATCATCAGGAGCCGGCGGAACAAGACTGTCATACCATGGGTTGGGATCTTGGTCTCCGCTTTATTTGGTCTGCTGGCGTATATGTCTGTCTCTGATAAATCAAGCGCCGAGGATGTAAGTTATCTCTAGGACCTTTCCATTGACAGACCTTCGACGTGTCCTCAATTGCATTGATTCACAGATATTTCACTGGCTGTCCTCGATGACAAGTACCACCGCCTTACTCTCGTGGATAGGCATGCTTTTCACATATATTCGGTAGGAACCCTGACCTCGATGAATTATCACACGATTATCACTGACAAGTTGACTCGACGGCGCATCGTGGCTTTAGGTGGTATCAGGGCACGAAAGCTGCGGAGAAGCGGGATCCTACCTTCGTCGAAAAGCACAAGGAGGACCTGTACAAACATCGATATCGCGGGCAGCCTTGGGTGAGTCTAAAGTCAGATATGCTCCTGTGCCACTTCTAGCTGTCATGGGCACGGCGGCATTGGGCATGACTTTGAAACGGTTTGATCTTACACAATTGTGCTTCAGATAGCCATCTATGCGTTGGTGATGTGCAGTGCCATCCTCGTCTTCAATGGATGGTTTGTGTTTACGCGTGCTGGGCCCTGGCGGATGGGTAAGTCGTACTCATCTTTATGTGACGCTGCTATCGGACATCAATATACATATCTTTTCTGAATCCAGCGCTACAATTAGACGACCCACCGATTCATAATGACCCAGAAATCGGTAATTGGGTACCTACATTCGTTTCATCTTATCTTCCGCTTGTATGTCCCTCTCCTTCTCATGCCGGGTATTCGCTTATGCCACTTTGCTTATTTGCACAGCCAGTTTTCTTACTTCTTATTCTGGGATATAAATTGATATATCGGTAAGTTGCAATAATAGTTATCGACCCTCGAGGCTTATTGATTAACGAACTATCGATTGTATCGAAATATCCAGCACGAAATTGGTGAGACTGGAGGATATGAGGTTCGAAAGAGGGAACGTTCCGGAATTTGAGGAGAAAGTGCCAACGACGCGCTTGCAGAAGATACTTGCTGTTCTTTTTTGAGTGCTAAATTTCTTTGGGAGGATATACCAGCGTATTTATAATAATAATAATGGAAATAATATGGACATTGATAACAAGCTCAGGGAGAGATGGCCGGCTGCGATGGGTGATTTGTGATCTGATGTGATTAAGGCTCTCGGGAAGGCTTAATAGTGCGCAGTGGCGGGAATGAAAGACAGGGAGATAATTCCTGTGACATCGGCAAGATATCATTGAAAGTAGGACGTATTGGAGGTCCAACGTTTCCCAATTGTTCAATATATGCGCACCAGAAGGCAAGTCGAGTTATATAGAGTATTCTTCCATTTGAAACTTGAAATGATTCGCGAACACCAGGGGCCGAGTTCTGGGATGCATGGACCAATGTCCTGCGTTCATTGAGAAAGGACAAACGAGCAACCAACGTATTGCATATATGTCGTTCTTGATTATCATCAACGCCCTTAAATCGGTCGGCGACTTGAACCCGCATCCTCCACTTTATTGGAGACAATGTGTACAAGTCCTGACACGCAGCGAAGTCGAAGGGCGAGCGAGCGATAATCGCTATAGAGGAAGCAGAGCCATGACGTGTCAAGAGCGTTCAGCTCTATGCGTGCACCAGATATATGCACCGTTGCCTTACGAGGACATGTAGCCGGAAGACCATCGCATAAGAGGATGAAGATGCAAGCTCACGAGGCCATAGCACAGATAGCGGGCCTAACGGGCTAGGAGTCGGCTATTTAATGAGGGATCGATGTAATAACGTCAGAGACCTCAGGTGCATTGAAGGTTCCGCGTTATCTGGACTGATTGTACCCCGAAATCTATAATCAAGCAGGAGATTAGAGAATCTCATAACTGAACCATATCTCTGCGAGAAGGGCCATTCATCATGAACGTTATTTCACCTCAATTTCACCTTGGACTTGGAAAATCAGATTTTCATGCTCTACGACGTGACGATAATGTTTGGTACTTACCTCACCGCCTATGAAGTAAAAGTTAGACCCTTCTGCTAGGTGATAGCGTTTATCATCCATCTCATCTATCAGGCGCAGTTACCAACGCGTTAGGCGATTGTTACAAGAGAGCATTGACACGTTTGAGAAGCTCGAAGCTTGAAGCTGAAGCTCTGGCGGATGCATCGCCGGGTGAGAAATGAGTCGTCGGTTTTTCGCTAGGGTTCCGTGGCCTCGTCATGTTTAAATATTCTCCGTAGGATCATTCAGGGTTCCTATTTTGTCTTGAGCACTGTGCTTTGAGAGCTGCGGGGTGATATGGCGATATGAGTAGATCGTGATAGTACGGAATGATGAAGGGGAAATTCCACACGGTCATCAGCGCGGGACCTTGTTTGGTTCCTTCGTATCTCTTCCTTGTTCATAAACCTCGCTGCCGACAATTCGGATATCCTCGTAGGAGTGGCTGGCCAATCCTTTGTTTTATGTTTCATAGACCACTGGGTTCTGTAACACCGCCAAAATCCTGTGCAAATCACATTCGCGGCAATGTACTGGAATCCTCCTTCTGCCACAAACTCAAGGGCAACGACGACAGTATGAAAGCAAATTCATTCCGGAACTCTCTCTTCCCAGAATCTCTGAAGGCTTGATTGGCACCTGGACAGACTCTCGCCACGTTCCTCGCTATTGTTGCGACATCGGCGTATCCTCGTTCCATGTATATCACGGAGACCTCGTTGCAGAGTACACGAGGCTGGATTTGGAGAGCCTGTGGTCCCACATGAGCCATTGAATAGCTTCCTGTGCTCGTGTATATCGGCTTTCGTCACCTGAAGATCTACAGGGACTGATCCTTGCGATCTTTGCTATATCTTTGGCTCTGAATGCTGCTGCGTCCGGTCCGACAGAGGGATAAAAGCCAGCACAGACGTCGTCATCCGATGGCCATGACTTACTAACTTTGCTTCCACCCTTCACTAAGGGCCCACCCCTCCTCGACGTGTTCCATGCCGGTCAAAGACGCATACCGCACCCTTGGTGTCGCGGAAGGCGCCAGCGGGGATGAAATCAAGAATGCGTACAGAATAATGGTAGTCATTCATCAAAGTCCCTGGTTTTTCCCTGAGAATATATTCATCGCCCTTTAGGCTTTGAGGTGGCACCCAGACCGTCATCATAACAGCCACGACAAGGACGCAGCTAGGCGGCGCTTCCGGGAGGTGTGTCGCAGTTCCGATCCTGGTATCGTTGACAATCCAGCCTCATGGCATCCCATTGTCAGGTCACAAATGTATATAGAACGCTGGTCAGAGATGGACGGGTGAGATCATCTACAACTCAATCACACCGCGATCCGCAACCAGCAAGACGAGCACCTCCAATGGTTCACAAAACCAGCAGCGAATCAACTCTATCTGTGGACTCTTTCGTGCATATGGTCGCTTCTGGCAGCACGGACTCGCTCACAACGCCGGCGTCAAGCAAACGCGAAAGCTTTCGCTCTTCTTGGAACCAGGGTGTACGAAGGCCGGCCGATCGCAAAGGCACGCCTCGGCCGCATTTATTCACCTATGAACCTCCGCCGAGAGGCGCTCCCAAAGGACCAGCCATGTACACTCCTCCATCTTCGTTCGTTAGGCCTCCAACACCCGGACCACCTCCGAAATCGTCCAAACAGCCGAAAATGACACCGATGAACGCCCGGGCTCAGACTGGTTATGTTCCTCCTCCTCCGCCTCCACCACCACCTCCGGTACAACCTCTACATCGTCCTCTACCGTAAGAAGTTTGATTTTGATTGATTTCCACATATGACGTTTTTTTTGTTACCAGTAATAACGCGCCGATGAACGTTCCTAATAGACCAAGGCCTGTCGATCCTAGGCAACGGCCCACTGTTCCTTTTCACAATCAACCCAATATTCCTCATCACCATCCACCGAATGCTCCTCTGCATAACCCACTGAATATTCCTCTTCACAATCCACCGCATGCTCCTCTTCACAACCCACCGAATATCCCTCTTCACAACCAGCCGAAAGGTCCTCTTCACAATCTTCCGCACGCTCCTCTGCGGAATCAATCGAGTGTTCCTCTCCGCGGCCAACCAAACATTCCTCTCCACAATCGACAAAGCGTCCCACTCCGTAATCAACCCAGCGTTCCGCTTCATAATCCTCCCAATTTCCCTCTTCGCAATCCAGCCAATATTCCTCTTCACAATCTTCCGAACGTTCCTCTGCACAATCCACCACATATCCCTCACAATCAACCAAAGATTCCCCTTCACAACCAACCGAATGCCAGAAACCAATTCCCTCCCTACGACATTCCACTCCCATCACTCGGCATCGGGTCTGCGGGAGAATGGGCCTTCTCACTCTCCCTCACCCTTGAAGAGCTCTTCGTCGGAAAGCACTATCGATTCGGCATAACACGCTCGTACCTCTCGCGTAAATCTAAACACGTGGTGATAGAAATAGACGTTCCCGCTGGGTGCAGAGCCGGAACGCGTATCCTGTGTCGCAACGTGGGCCACGAGTGGAAGGCGGGCGCGTTCCAGGACATCGCGTTCATCATCGAGGAGATACCGCATGACCGCTTCATCCGGATTTTCGACGACTTGATCATGGACGTGCGTCTGCCGTGGGTTGAAGGTCTGCGTCGGCAGGGCGGAAAAATTCCGTTGGTGGGTATAGATGGTCGGAATCTCGTTATTCAGATCGACCCGCCGTCGGACAAAAACCTGATTGGACGCAGTGTCGTCGAAGGGGCGGGCATGCCGGTCAGAGAGCGAGGTCAGCTTGTCGGACGGGGAAATTTGATCGTGCAGTATGTTCTTCCATTTTTTCTTTATCTTTCTTTTTTAACTCGCTATTTAGGTGGGAGATCCTGCCCCCGAAAGTCAAAATCATGCATTTCATGAGACGCCTGTGGGGCGGACGATAGAAAAGCGCATGAACGCAAAAAAAATCCAATCAATAGTCCGGGCTGCACTGGTCGACCTATTCTTATCGCCTATTCGAAATTGTACTATATAATGGTCATGGTTGGTCATGACCACTAATTTCACTAACGCACAACGCGTGTAGAGAAAGATACCCATCCGTCTAGGCTCTAGAACTAATTTATTTTTTCTGTGGCTTACTCACGTTCACCGAGTAGAAGTACGGAGTCACTGCTGTGGAATTCATAGATGACGAAGCTGTCCCAAGCAATGGAATGGAATGCTAAAGCATAGAAGTTGCGAATAGAGCTCGAAGCTGTGGGCGATCGTGGAGAAGCACTGTCTAACGCGCAGCGAGGTTCCTTGAATTCCTTACGCCGAGCACTGAAGGTCGATACCTTATCCTCTTATCCCCCCATTCCGGACTCCGGAACGCTCAGCACTGCGCCGGAGCACTATGCCAGCACCTCTGCCAGCTGCGCTTCCAGGATGTTACGACTTTGTGGACATGAGTTGCGCTAATAATACCTCACGAGAAACGCCTCAGGGACATGTGTTTTTTTTTTTTCCAAACAAAAATAGAGAATAAATTATATGCATGGAGAATATAGACTACAGATGCAGCGCTCGCCAACCATAAAACCCAGAAAAAAAAATGACTATCATCATCAAGGAGAGTCGTCGCTATGTTGAGAAGTCCTACGCGTTCGCTGTCGGAAGTCACTCGTTTCCGGCACGCTGAGATATTCTACATCGATAAACTGAGAAGGACCAGAATAGCCATTGGGTGATTGTGAATGGTCCATTGGTGTTTGTGTGCCATCCGTCGTCGGATATGGTGAGAGGCTTCGAGAGTTGGATCCTGACGAACTGGGCAACATATTGTACGCGTGTTTCCTCTTATTGAGGGCAGCGATTATAGGCCAGGTAGGTGCCAACCTATCAGAGAAATTTTGTTAGTAGATAGTTCAAGTAGGAGATTCAAAGAGCTCACGAAACAAGAAGGGCAGCGATTTGGCTATTAAATTTATTCAGTGATTTATTTCACGACAGACAAGGGAATGAACGCACCCAAATGACCAGGATGTATTCTCACCTCCAAGGACACAATTCTTCGATACCTGGACCTCAGAAGAGACGAGGAACAACACGCAGAGGAGAAACGCCATCACGTTTCCGGAAAGGACTATCATGCGCCCTTTGTCCAGCGCAATAAGAGGTTGTCGCTCTATCGATACCGACGATCCATGCCTTGACGGCCCGTGAGATAGCACTGGATGGACAGCCGGAGAACTGTTGCAGACCAAGAGCGCACCCCAGGCGAGAGTGATCAACAGGTTGAAGAGGAGCCAGAGCGGCCAGATGAAGAATTGTCCGTGGTTAATGGAGCGCACGGTTAATGGTATCCCGAATAGCAACACGACTGTGTCGGGGGTGCAGGCTTTCTGAGCATATTGTGGGTCGGTGAAAAGCATGGCTACCCATGTCCATTGCAAGGCGACCTACAACCAAAGCAAACCGGAAGTGAACATAAATGAGTTTATCTTCAATTATGTTGATAGAGATCGCCGAACTAACCTGAGCGGCCAATATTAGCGACATAATGAGGCGCTGTCGATGGCTCTTCCGTTGAGGAAGGTTGGAGAGTGGCGTTGTTGAATCGACCAGGACTTCGCCTTCTTCCCAGGGGTCAACTTCAGGTTCTGCTTCGGGTTGTAGGGTATCGTCCTCGTCCTCATCACCTGCCCCCTCCCGCCAGACGGTACACATCGGGGCGACAGCTAATGAGACGAGAGAGGAAAAAGTGGCGAAATTGAGGACCAACGTGGCGTGGTAGATGGATAGCTGGTGTTGTCGTTTTTGGCTGAAGGCCGCAATAGTGATGGATGAAGTGAGAAGCGCCGCTGACCACGCTGAATTGGCGTTGGTAAGATACGAGGATATCGTATGAGTAGACAACGTGCCACGCACCTCCTTGGGCAGAATCTTCCGGGGACACCGCGACTAGGATAGCTATTTCAAGAATCAGCGTTCTGCGCGTGGATATACATTTGCTGCACAAAATTACCTTGTAGGATGCTCGATATCCAGAACGCTGCTCGGACGCCCACGCCTGTCGAACGACACGTAAATTGATCAATACATCCAGCACGAGTCGACAATAACGAATATTCAACGCACCTGCGAGGTCGGCATTCGGGCATATCCCAAAGCATTCAAGAGCAGAGTCCGCTGCGCAAAACACATTGGAAACAAGGGGATCCCGATCGTCCAGAGCGGACGATATGTTCAAGCCGACGGTAGATAAGAGAGTTTGTCGTAGTTGCGCTTGTAGAGACGCGTTCGTAGACGTTGGAAAGGTGAAGCCTTTGCAAGTGGCCATTGGGATGATTCGGGGGTGAGATTCGGGGGCATTTTCGAGTTCTTGAGTGTATTTGTACCACGGCTCTCGGTAGACGCTGGGAGTGGCAAGTCAATAGAGGTCACTACCTGTTGAAAGCTTATCGGACAGCAATACCAACACTTTGACAACTTCATTGTCAAAAATGGAGTGCGGTCAGGGCACTGCATTATTTTGAGCGCCCGAAGGTGTGTTCCTATTCGCGGGGGTATGCTGTCCAGTTACTCCAACAGGGAACGCTGGTCGCGAGTCTTGTGCGAGAGGGGATATGTATCTCGAAGCCTTCCGCACGGATTCATCCCTATCAAGACGTTTTGTACAGCGCGGTCGGAGATAGGGAATCTCAGCCTCAGGCTGCCAAACGAAAGAATCAAGGAAAATGGCAAAGCTGTGCTGCTCAATTGAACTTCTTGTAGTAGTCCTCGGCACGAGTCAATTCTCCACACGAAGACACGACAGAAAGGCAGAAGTACATCTGAATGCGAATCCGGGTTTATGGCACAGCCTGTTCAAAGTAAGCAATTCACATTGAATCATTTGAAATTTTATACGCACCAAGTGGTAAGACCTTAAGATCTATCACTAGCCTGAACATGGGCTGGAGCAAATGGTCGCGGTATTGGGAAGAGAGGCATTGGAATTTGGAAAGATTCAAATTGTTGATTTAGAGTCTAGACACGTGCACCAGAAAGATATAATTCGACGCCGCTCGGCGCTCGATCTGGAATCTCTTTTTAAACTTGCCGTCGTTCTGCGGACGACTGTTTTTTTGATTGATCTAACGAAAAATTTGTTGGGACAATACGTAAACACCACGAAGCTGAGAATTGTTGGCTTGCTCAATCCACGAACGAACTTCATTGTGTACGTATCTTTTCTCTTCTTCCTCTGCCTCCTTTTGAGCCTCCAACCTTTCTGCCTCGTCCAACTGAACCCGATATCGATTCAAATACGTGAGATTCAATAGTAAATCCCAGACATCGGGTTCGTGAGGTTGCATTGCCTGCTCCCGAGCTCGATCCTCTTTCTGTTGTGCTATGAGTTCCTTTCTTTGAGCGCGTTGCTCAGACGTCTCGGGATGGTAGGTGTTGTTTGAAAACATGGCAATATGAGCTTTGAATTCGCGAGTCGCAAAATGATGGAGTACGGCGCTAGCATAGACGGCGTCCAAGAGGATTGCTGGAGGATTCTGGGAAGGATCGCAGTCGCGGTTCATGCGAACTTCAGAACCGGAAGGTGGAAAACACCTGTATTCCGCTGGAACATCCTTGAAGATGTGGAATGTCCACCTCTTCTCGCTTGGTGCGACAGTAGGATCGATGTCGGCTGAGTTCAGAGCAAAGTTGGGCATCTTATGATTGGCAAGATTTAGTTCAATTTAATAATAAGATGCAATTGAAATGTACCTCCAAAATCGCCATATGTAGACCGAACTGCGGGTGGCAAGCCTTATCCAGGAAAAGACCATTTCTAATGCTGTCGATATCGTTCACAATGTCACCCCCAGCTGGGTCCCGACTGCGACCCCTGGTGTAGGTTTCTATATACTACCAGGAATTTGCAGCGCTATGAGCAATGATAGACTGTGAATACGAGTGTTGGCGTACATGATCACCCTTTGTCTGAGGAATGATATGCGCGGCGTCGCAGGAAATCGCCAATATTTTTGTTATGACACAACGGCGTTGATCTCGTTCTCCCACTTTCTCCCGGAATGTATCGCCTGGAGTTGAATACATGCTGGAGGTACAAGAAGGGACCGTGTCTGACCGCCCCACATAAATTTCTGGATCGATTGGACTTCTCCTCAGCCCGCATGTGGTAATACAGGCTGGTGGTTTCCGCTGGCAGGGAAGCATCATCGTAGTTCACAGTGTCGTTGGGATTGCAAGAAGTCGATAGGTCGCCTTCAGCCCCAAGGACGGTTCCAATTATGTATCGCATCCACTTGTTTGGATGTCGTGAAAACTGGATATGGTTGAGGGTCTTGAGTGGGAGGGTAAGGCAATTAACCCAAGGCCAGTCAACGCAGTCGGCTCTGGATCTAGTCGCAGAATACGGAGGGAGTGAAGCGTAGATTTTGACTGCAGACATAGTGTGTGGTGAAACGAAAGGCTGAAAGAAACGAAAGACTGAAACTCGAGGAGCACGACGGCCTGACGTCAGACTCGGCGACAGGCAGACGAATCATTCAAAGAGTTGGACGCTCTCAGCAAGGAATCTGGAAAGCTACTAAGTATTTGGTTGGTGAGGTAGTAGAACACAACGTCGTAAGAACTCCGAGTTTTCGACGGAAAATTGAATGATTTGAAGGCTCGTTAGTACGCGGAGGGCCTAAATTCTAATAAGTATTCGGCACCTCGGCAGATTATGTAAGACACGCTGGACTCGAGGAGGACATCTCTTTGCGCGTCAATTGCGCACTGTAGATTCTCGTTTCGAGTAATTTAAGAAACAAAATATTGGGGAACTACTATTACCTGCTCAGGGATTCAGAAATACCCGACCCTAAGGGCAGGAAATAACCAATTAAAATAGGAATGCACGGTGCGATGCCGCCATTCTTTCAATATCTCGTGTACAGCACAAGCAGCAAATTAAACTCTGAACAAGATCATCTTGTACTCTATAGGATTCTGTGCAGTGCATTATAATTATTCTATTTTATGCAATTATTGGATATAAACATCCCAAGCATGCACTATTGTAGGACTGTTGCTCAAAAAAATATTTCTGATGGCTTGACCGCGCGAAGCGCACCCGAAAAATAGCCCTCATATTGGGAATACCTGCGCCCACATACTTAAGCCTCACAACCAATGGAGAACTTTTGCGCACGACACCTATTTTATTTTATTCTATTTATTCTTTTATTTTCACCCCTCGGGCCCTCCAGGCTCCGACATCAGTTTCGGGCGTACATACATAGTACGTATCGGGCCGAATGATATGAATTGATATACTTTGATGCGGGGAAACGCGGGGCAGGTACCCTCCATTTTTGGGCAGTGGACATTTGTTGAACTTCGGTCTTTCACGCCACTACATGGTTTCGGTATATGGAAGCTTGTAGAAGCCTTTGGCGCATCTTCGTGCGCTATCATGTACGTGGTTGTTGCTTAGGAGTAGTGTTATTTTCCTAGCTTATTCGAGCCTCTAGATTCAGTGCCTCCGCAGGCTCGCATCGCGTATCATATATGTACTACCGCGTAGTTGTGGGGGTTCCCACCAATCTCGGCAACAACCAATGGGAATGTAATGTCGCGTTTTGGGGCCGATTGAAGCACCTTGTCGAGCACAAAGCGAGCGGAAACATGCAGCAGCAGCAGCAGCTACAGCCGGGTCTGTACATATGTTTCCGACGCGAGCTTAGACTTTAGTTTCCACTTCAAGCAAGAGTGGCGCGGGTGCAATCGGGATTCTAGCCTTTCTGATCATGGGGAAGGTGTGTATGCGTCCTAAATTCATTTTGAGTGATGATGGACAGCTAAACGAGTGAAGAAGCTGGACAGATGATCACTTCTACTCATGAATGTGATTCCCACTTCAATCCACAATGCGTGCTTCTGAATATTGAATCCCCATGAGATAAAGGCTGGAGAGCGATTCACATAATGCCCATGTCTTCTCTTCTTCCCCGACGAAAGTCAACCGTCCTTCTCCTAGCAGGTGTAGCTCTCGCGACAATTTCTCGAGCCCAAGCAGGAAAGTTTGGCAAGTCTTCAAGCAAAGTTCTCTGGATATCTGCTATCACGATGGGTCTTCTCCTTCGTCAACTTTTTCCCGGTTCCGACAAGAAGTATATAACCAACCATGCCAGCTTGCCAGAGTCGGAGGAGTATGATTTCATCATCGTTGGTGGAGGTATGTTAGGCGGCTTCATCTTATTTGTAACGAGAGTTCATGGCGATTGTTTGCAGGTACTGCCGGTTGTGTTCTCGCTGCACGTTTGTCGGAGGATCCTTCTGTGAAAGTACTTCTACTTGAAGCTGGTATCAGGTATGCCGTGCATACTTTAATTATTAAAAGACGGTGCTGAATATCCAACAGTGGGAAATCACTGTCGTTCACGCGTATTCCCATAGCATACTCGAAGCTCTTTTACTCGAAGCACATGTTCAACCTGTATACCGAACCTCAGCCCAATGCTAATAACAAGAAGAAATACTGGCCAAGAGGTGAGCTATCAGCCTATACCGCGTCTTCTGTCACTGACTTTTTGATTTGACAAGGCAAAATGCTGGGAGGATGTACGTTTTCAATCGTCTAAACTCAGATTAATTCACTGATGTATCAATTAATGCGCATGCTAGGCTCCTCCATCAATGCCCAAATGTGCGTACCTACGTGCTCTCTTCGCCTTCTCAAGTTTCTCAATTTCTAATAGGGCACAATATGGTGCTCCTGGGGATTTCGACGAGTGGGCGGAAATTGTTAAAGATGAGGCTTGGTCGTGGAAGAATTTTAGTCGGTGAGTTGTTCAAATCGTCTACGAAACAAGAACCTAAACTCGTTTATGAACGCTAGTTATTTCACCAAGTTCGAAACATATGAAGAGGACCCAGCATACCCGGAGGTGAATAGTGCAATTAAAGGCAAAGAAGGGCCTATGCGCGTTGGATACTTCAGCACCATCTCGGAGGGCTCCAAAGACTTCGTCAAGGCTTGCACCAATGCAGGAATTCCATACAGTGCCGACTTCAACACCAACCCCGAGCTCGGCACGCGAGGTGTAAATAGAGTACGTGCTAGATACTCCATTTATTCTTCAAGTTCGAAATTAACTCTTTTGTGGGTCCCTTTAGATTAGTGAGTTCTCCAATGATCCAGGGAGAGGCAATAGGAGCTTATCTGGCGTATTCAGTGACATTCGTGAATGAGACGCGTACTCGAGTCTCGTCGGAGGAATACTTGACGAAGGAGGTTTTGGCTAGACCCAACCTCAAGGTCGTTCTCCACGCACAGGTCACGAAAATCTTGACCGAGAAAGTCGGCGAGGAGATCAAGGCCACTGGAGTTGAGTTCGCGAAGTCCAAAGATGGCAAACGCTTCAAAGTTCGTTCGAAGAGAGAGGTTATCCTTGCGTAAGTGATGAGTCGCGTTATGTTATATCAAACCTTGCTAAACTTGTTTCATTGATGTGTGCTATAGAGCTGGAGCGATACACTCGCCTCACGTATGTTCCTATCAGTTCCAATATAAGTCAAGTGCAATTAACTGTTTGTGTATTTCTAGCTACTTCTGCTCTCAGGCATTGGTCCCGCCGAACAGCTGTCGAAATTCAAGATTCCGGTGGTGAAAGATTTGCCAGGAGTTGGCTCTCATCTCATCGACCACCCAGTCGTCGACGTATACTTCAAGAATAAGTTCGAGTCTTCGAAGTTTATCAATCCTAATGGGCCTATCGAATTCTTCAAGATGCTGGCAGCAACCTATCAATATCTCGTCAATCGACGGGGTCCTATGGCCTCCAACGTGAATTGTCAAACCACATCATCAATTCAATGGAAAGGCTAACCTTATTTTTTGCTTTTCTTTGCCAGCTTGGAGAAGCGGCAGCCTTCGTGCGCACTGACGACCCAACGCTGTTCCCCACGGAAGACTTCCCCGACAAGATAAACGACAGCACGTCCGCCGCAGGTAGTCCCGACCTCGAGATCTTCTCCACTCCTATTGCGTACAAGGTAAGTGCAAATATTAGTCGATATATCATGCACGAGATTGACCCTTGCCCAAGAACCACGGTCAATACATGTTCCCTATGCATACATTCGGTATCCACGTATGCTTGCTCAGGTAAGGCTCATTTTCTGAGACTCTATGTCTGTCTTATAACGTACATAGGCCTCTGAGTCGGGGCTCTCTCACTTTGAAATCAGCAAGCCCATGGGACCAGCCAGCTATGGACCCCAAGTATGTGTCGTCCTCAACCTAAACTTTTTCGTATCGCTAACCACCGCTTATTCTCTTACTTAGCTACCTCAGCGCCCCCGAAGACGTCGCCCGCCTCGTCCGCGGGATAAGGCTCATCCGCAAAATCAGCAAGCAGGAGCCCCTCGCTGCTCGGCTCGACCTGGAAGACCCCCATCTGCTCCTCGACAACAGCATGGACAAGAAGACGGACAAGGAGATCGAGGAAATCGTGCGCGAGCGCATGGAGACGCTCTACCACCCCACGAGCACTTGCCGTATGGCTCCGCTTGAGGAGGGTGGTGTGGTGGACTCGAAGCTGCGCGTGTATGGTGTCAACGGCCTGAGGGTCTGCGACGCCTCGATTTTCCCTGAGATCGTGTCGGGTCATACGGTACGTGGGTTTATTTTTCAAACTCCAACATCTCATGTTCATGATTTCATGGCTTAGGCTGCTGCGTGCTTGGCCAGTGGAGAGCATCTGGCGGATATCATCAAGGCTGAAATACAATCCGAGAAAGCAGTCTGAAGTCCTAAGACTGGTCGGAAAGGGAACATTGTCTATCCTTTTTACTGATGAGAACGATTACCTTCGACGTTTATTTACCTGTACATACCACATTCCCTCTCAGATATCATGTCTACGATACCATATCTAATGTCATAATGACAACAATAAATTTCAAGCAAGATTATAACATGCAGAGGTGGAGGATTTAAAAATCTTCCGACAAATGAATACCCTACAGTGAAAGTAACAACGTCGAATCGATCGAACTCATGGTGATATCAGAGCACAGGACAGTCGGAATACAAACAAGATACGCAGTCCAAATAATTGTAGAAAGACAACAACCAGAAAGTTCAGAAACCCACAAACCAAGGGGTTAAGAACAAAACAATGTAAGGAAGCTGGAAGGGAGGGGCAGAACAGTATCAATATCATATCACAGGTGGGAGCAATAAAATATATAGTCCAGCAGGTATGTAACTTGTGTTGCAAATCATGTATGTATGTGGTTGGGTGTTGTGTATGTATGGCATATGTACATATTGTATGCATGTACGTGTCAATGGGGGGTTGGGGCGGCAGGCGGAAATAATGGAAAGCGTTGGGTATTCGGGGGAAGGAGGAAGAGAGAGGAAGGGAAGAGGAGGAATGGAGGTGGTCATCATCAAATCATCGTCGTCGTCATCATCATCGTCCAAGGAAGTACCCCAAAGAGGCGCATAGGTCCCGCTACAAAGCTTTCAAATTCATGCCGGGGTAGGTCGTCAGATCGTTTTTCGTCAATAAATAAAATACAACTTTTTCGTGGGGGCTTTTCGTTTTTCGTTTCGTTTCGTTGCTGCTTCGTCTTTTTCTTCTTCGGGCATCGGACCCTCTCTCTCATCTCGGGCAGAGCCGAAGAGGCTCTGCACCAACGCGCACACGCTCACTCGAACCTCAACGATTCGACCTTCCGCGGCGAAGGAAGAACAGGCGCGTCGCCTTGCGCACGCCTAGTGGGTGTAACCGGAGGGCGCGAGCCGAGCGGCGTGCTCCGCCCTGGCGCGGGTCCGTATCTATGCTCGCGTCCATCCCTAGTCGCATACCCATTCTGGGTACTGCTCTGGCTAGGCTGAGCGAGCTGACTCTCAGGCTTCTGGTGCGAGACGGGCGGCATACCAATGAGGCGCGCGACGGTGTAGGGTAGCTCATAACCCGCACGCGCGGCGTACGCGATGTACCGCGCGAGCTCGAGGTGGAGGGTTGGGTAGTAGGTCATGGAGGCTTTGCGCGAGATCTACGGGGGGTTGAAAAAGGATAAGCTGTTATTGAGCAGTTGATATTTTGCGAGATGGATAAGAGGACGTACGACGATGATGCGCTCTAAACCGGAGAGGAAGAGGTCTGTGTGGAAGCGGTATGCGGAGTGTTCGTGCTCCTTGGGCATGTTCAACGCCTCTACACATCTAGAGATTGCATTAACAAGCTTCAGTTGGGTAGTCTGGTAACAGAAATCAATCAAGAGTTCAGCAAAACTGCAAGTAAAAAAAACCTACAAAATATCCCATAGCCTCAGACTCCACACCCCCCGTCATCCCACCGGGCGCCATAGGCCTCTCCGCACTATTCTCATTCGTCTTCGACAGGAGCCAAATCGTGTTATCCGGATGACAGAACACCCAAAAGTAATCGCGGCACACATCCGACAGCTCCTGCAGATAATTCTTATATATCCTCGGCTGATGCAATGACTCAATGAATTCATGCGGGGAGATCGGCTCGCGAGGGGCCTCCGCCTTCGGGGGCGCGGGCGTGAGCAGCAGCGCGCGGAAGAGCGAGAAGAGCGTCTTGTGCGGCGCGGGAAGCGTGATGAGGTTCGAGGTCACCAGCGAGGTCCGGCTCTGCCACGGCTCGTGCGGACGCGAGAGCATCGACGTGCTCGCGCTCACTTTGTGGCCTGTTGCCGCTGGGAGGGCGGAGGCGGGGTAGAGTTCGAAAAGCACGAGCAGAAGCTCGATGATGAGTTGGCGCGTGGCGACTTCGCCGGGCTTCTTGTCTGAGTAGATGAGCGTGACGAGTTGGACAAAGGGCGTCGGGCAGGAGCTGCGCAAGGCGAAGCATCCAATGGAGGAGGTGGAGAGGGCTTTGAAGCAGCGCAGGAGTTCGTGGAGGACTTGGTCGTCATGTTGTTCCTCCCTGGGGAAAGGTCAGTGAGAAGTAATATTGCGAAGAGCAGACTTGCCTCCATTCGACCTCTAGAATTTCGTTTAGCCTCGTCAGAAGGGCAGCATATCCTCCTAACTTGAGGAATTCTTCGGACCATCTGGAAAATTAGTTGAATCTCGCAAATTCCAATCTGAAATTTTAGGAAACGTACGAAGCAGTCTCGTTTCGCAAAAGCAGTCTTAGCTTTTTCAAATCCTCGATATCTAACTGCGTGCTGGACGTGCTTGTGAGAATGCTGCAGAATTTGGTAGGAGAAAGGTTCTTGGTCATAAGAGCACCCTTCTCCTTGGTCAGCTTGTTCGCATAAGTAAGATCGAGGTTAGAAGAAGAGGGTGTTGAACCAAGGTTGACTTGGCTCTTCGAGAAGAGGCGGGTGCCATCAAAGGAGAGCCCGCGGGTATGTGAGTTCGCTTTTGGCGGTGAGGGGAGATAGGGAGAATTATGTGCAGAGACGTGGGCAGCGGCTAGGCCGGGATAAGGAAGTTCCGAATTGTCGTTCATCAACGACGCTAAAGTGGGGTGTTGTCGCGGGCTGCTCATCGAGTCCGTGCTATGTGCTTTTCGGACGCCCTTGGATTGGGGAGTGGTTGGGGAGGCTTGGTCCCCAACGGGGCTGATAGCCATGGTCTGGGAGGATTTGAGCATCGCTGCCTTCACTGACGCGTCCATCCCGTACAGTTTCGGTCTCAAAGTCGAGGGTATTTGAAGATCATCCTGGAACCTTGGTTACCACCAGCCAAACTCCCCGAGGACTCATCCCACTCACCAAGAGCTTGTCGAAAGCCTCTCCAGATATCGGCTCGTCAAACACTGGGATCTCCTTTGGCTTCTTCGTGTTCGTCTTTCTCTTCCGCTCGCCGGTGAGGAACCCCTTACTGACGGATCGGCCCTTGGTGGCAGGCTTGCGGGGCTGGGAGGGGAGGTTTGGCTCGTTCTCTTTGCATTGTGGGTCTACGAGGTTGGTGATGATGGTGAAGTCACCCGAAGGAACTCGTCTGGCTGGGAGGATGCCCTTGAACATGGTGGAAGGAGGAGTACAACTGAACACTTTCCAAATCGGGCCATGGTTCAAATTCTGCGCAACGCGTCAATCACGTGCTCGCGCTCTCTCAAACCCCAAGTTGAACTTGAAGTTGAAGTTCTTAGTTGAAGTTGGCGCGAATCGGCAGTATTGCGCAGTAAGACACCATTGCGTCGGAGATAAGCCTTCCAAGTACTGAATGACTCCTCAATAGGGCTAAGGTCAGGTGAATAAGGTGGGAGGTACAAGAGCATAATATCTAAGTACAAGATTAGAAGACAGAGTATGACTTTTGCGTGAAATACGAACTTGAGCCGTTGAGAACTTCTTGCAAGGTTTCCGTGTGATGAATCCGACAATTATCCATGATCAAAACACTATTTTCGTCAGGAAACGGTTTCATCACTGGAAGCTATGAGGATATCAGCGAAGAAACATAGTACAGATGCATATAAAAACATACAACATCCTCGACAATGAAGTCGAAGAATGCAAAAGAGTCGAGAGACCCAGGAATGATGTGCGCCGCAATATAACCTTGCTGGCTCATTGCTGCTACCAGTGAGTAGCGCTCTCCTCGAATAAAAGGAGCAGACAGTATGGCATCCTCTCCAGATAGTGCACGGCCATAACGACGAGAGAGTGTGTGTTCATTTTTGCTAGACTCGTCGATGACAACAAACTCTTTGCCAGTTCCTGAGAAGTTATTTCTAATCGCATGACGAAATTCGGTCCTTTGTTCCTCGTTTCGTTCAATGGCAATCTTGTGCAGCACTTTGCGGGTTAGGCCAGCTCGCTGAAGGGTTTCCTGAAGTGCCGGAATTGAAATTGCAATGTCATGGTCGATGGCAAGATGCCATTGGACCTCATCAAGGTACAGATCAGACCTTTGGGCGTAGAGAGCGGTTATAAAAGTCATTGCTGCTATTCCAATGATGCGAGGTCTTCCACGAATAGGAGGAGGAGGAGGATTGACAGAGCCGTGGTCGTCTAAGATAGCAGCCCAGCGGTACAAGCTTGCCCGCGAGACACAGAGAGCACCGCATACATCTGCTTTAGACCAGCCAGCATCCCACAAGCGCAGAGCACATTCCTTCATATCAGAGCTAATAGACCGATAACCCATTGAGAAGCAGCAGAGAGGCAAAAAAGTGAGGTGGAATTGCGTGGTGGTGCTCAAGAGGCTGCGTCGCGCCTCGAAACCTCAAATTACCTAAACGGGAACCGCGTCACGTTCACAATTTTGTTTTCACAAATTCTCAACGTTTTTAATTCATCTTCGACGCTGCGATGTTTGTGCTAAAGTATCTGAAGAACGGTTGTCTACTGTACTCTAGTGGCGAATTTGTTCCTATGCGAGCGCGTCTCGCAAATGGCTACCGGACCCTTGAAGGCTGCGAATAAAGCTACTTTTCGTTTTACTTTTCCCCTGCAAAAGTTAGCGGGTGCTAACTTTTTCCAGGGAAAGTTAGTTTAGTACCCGTAAAGTTAAGTTACCAGAGATAATGATGTCATAATGTGCTTCTAACTTGGCGCGCTGCCCGTTAATTTAGCAATACCTAACGTGAGTCATCAGGCTTGCTGGTTCGCCGTACGTTGAGCCCACTGTGGACCACAGTCAAATTCTTTGCTCCGATACAGTTAGAACTGAGATGTGAATGCATGATTGAAGGGACGAGAGATGCTACGTTCGACTAAAGGGAGCATTGAAGTCGAGGTCTTGGCGTGTGATGCTGAAGACGACGAGATATTGAGGTGTCTTAATGGATGGGTGCTTATGCATATATGGTTTGGAGTTGATTGAGACAAGAGATGGTACACTTAAGCCCATAGATGCACATCACTCTTCTAATGTATGAATCTAGCTATAAAAGTTCGAGAAAGTTAAATTGTTAACAGAAACGTTAGACTTAATAGCAGTAAAGTTACTAAGTTTGCGTTAAGTTAGGAAACGTTAGTCAAGTTAGAGTCAAGTTAGCGTCAAGTTTGCGTCAAATTAGTAGTATTTTTAACTCGGTAATGACAAGTTACGATTAACCGCCTGAAGTATCCAATTAGCGCCGGTCAATGGTGGTCAACCGGTCACATTTGATGGAAGGCATATCTTGTACAAGCTTTAAAACAATTTTCCGGTGTAAATAATATATCCTAAGACCTATCTACAGTGCTGCTATATCTCCGTATGTTGTGCTGCACGTTTCGGGCACTCCTTTGTGTTAATGCGGTGTTGTGGGAAATGGACGTGGACTGCAACACCAAATTTGCGATCAGTGCTATAGTATCAATCCAGTTCTGTCTATTGCACGCACAATCATAATAAAAGAGAGAATATCATGTAATATTCAAGGTGGCTCCATTCTAAACCATCCACATGATATACTCTCCAATGTGGAGGAGATGGACGACGTGTTCGTAGAAACGACACGAAGTTCATTTTCCCACAACGTCGATCGCACGGCCTAACCTAAGGCTCCTCGATCTTTATTCTACCATTCACGTACCACAGAACCTTCATTATTTACATCTCATATTTTATTATTACCTCACAATTCTGTGATAATATTACCTTCCCTCTGCACCGTTTAGGTGTCTCGAAGCTTACTCAACGCTGGCACCAAGCGGTGCACAAGCCATGGCAGGAAACTTACTACCTCCAACTCAAGAATCTCCATGGAACACCTATAGCATAGTATAATATTCTACAGTATGTTTGATGCAGCTGTACTACTCTACTTACTGCGCAAGTTATGCGCAAGAACAGGGCGGTTCAAAGTAAGGATAAAGTGTGAGAAGAAAGTTAGTGCTGTTAACTGCAACGGCAACTCGGCACTTGGCAGGATAAGCTAAGATTCTGCGTTGCGAGAACCGAATAAATGTTCAAGATGATTTTTTAAATGAGATGTGATGTGATGTGATGTGAGGTTATGAGCAAGTTGAGGATCAAGATAACCTGGTAAAGGTTTTCTTGTTTGTGCCTGGGTTTTCGCGGGCTTCGCGAGATTCAAGAAAATTTGGAGCTTGGAACTGCGCTCAGAAATTGCGCATGTTCGCGAAGACATCCACTTTGGGTCGGGCCGGGTCAAAGACCAGGCAAGCACGCGATCCAAAGATATTCGGCATCTCAAATCCAGATTTTGAAAATGAGCGCTAAGAAGCCCGAGAAAATCCTGAATGTCTGGACAAGTGGATTTGTGGCATATGTATGCCGAGAAACAAACCTGCTATACCAAACACTGAAGGGAGTAGGTGGGTGGGTCAAAAAATGTAGGGACTAACATGGATTAGCTAATACCGGGTTTCCACCCGATCCATCCGTGTTTTCACGGATATGGATGGATTTGGATATTATTACGTGGATTTGGGTAATCCGTGGGTATTTTTTCGCATTTTTTTACCGCGAAAAATGACCTCAAGACCCTTGGCTGCAAATTCCTTGATGTGGGTAGCCGGTGCACAGATTATCGCTAATATGTAATAAGGTGTATCAATTTTAATTACACCTGTCACTTTTTACTTAATAATATTTACAAACTACTATAAACGGCGTGGATTTGGTGGATTTATCCACATCCAATCCGTATCCGTTCCATCTTGAACGTTATCCATGGACTGGATTTGGATACGTCACGGTCACATCCATGTTAGTCCCTAAAAAAATGCGATGAGGATGAAGAATATCTCTGAATGAGATTTTTCGCGTCAGAACAAATCTCAGAAGACGAAGAAGAGAGTAGTCTTCTTCGAAAGCTTTTAAAGTAGCTTATGTGAGATGCTGATTAGATCAACGGTTCATTCCGACGCTCTCATTTATCTTATCCTAAGATGCGCCCTGCGGGCTCATCGCGGAGAAAGTTAGCGCAAAGTTAGTGGGAAAAGTAGCTTTCTTTACCACCACCCTTGAAGCCAGTTTTGCAGCGTACCTTGTATTCTGGCTCTTTCCATCTATCTCTTAACCTTATGTGCTCCGGTGCTCTCTGGACGCTCCTGAAGACGGCGGAATATAAAGTAAACCACAGACATTACGCATTCCCCATGCTCCTTTGGCACCTCATATTGAATGCACATCCATGGTGGCTGATGGGCAAGCTTCCATTTCTGTGGCAGCTGCCAGTTCTAGTCGCCCACAAACCACATCCAGCACACTCTTTTGTTCTTATACAGATATCAAGTCATCTGGTGTGCGCCACTATTTTGTGCGCCTCTTTTCTTTTGTTTCTCGGGCGCCTATAGTTTTCAAGTGATCCGTACAGTCCATCTGCTACGCGTTTCATCCTCTAAATGCCCTCCTTTTTAGATATAATTGCCTTGGGCTATTGTATCTTGGCCGTATGACCGCCATAGTATGCAGTAAGGTAGGAATTCCGAAGTGAACTAACTTGGTTTGCACCGTCTGTAAATTTCGTGCTCTGCAATCCTAGGTATAAAAGCCCACTAGAAGACATGTAAGTCTTTAACAAACACAACTACCACCTCAACCAAAGACCCAAACAAACCCTCTTCGAAGCTACGCAAATTATATCATCGACAATGGACGTCTTCTCCCTATCGCCATTTTTTCGGGGCCTCCTCTGACGAGGACGTCACCCTCCCCATCGACGAGGATGTCACCCTCCCAACCGACGAGGAAACGGGCAACAATGGAAACAACTACTGCATTGTCGCTTGAGAAGGACGCCTTTCTTTCAATGACTACCACTGAAACTCTTATCCCGTTGTACGTACCCTTCCTACTCTTGCGATCGCAGTTGGGAGTGTTAACGGATTATTCTTCTATGAACAATTCCACTAGCCCACACGCTGCCCTCGCTGCTGCCCGTGTTGATTCAAATTATTATTCACCTTTCGACTTCATTATGATTTGCTTTTTTTGGAGCGATTAATTATGATTATCAGCGAGATACAAATTTATGTTGGCTTGTAAATTACTGCGAAATATGTACTTCTCAAGCCAACGACAATTGAATCGCAAATATTCGTCTTCCAATGCCATTTCTGAATTCACGCAGCCTCCAAACAAGCCAGTCCCCCACCCAGCCCTCCAAGATCCAATGGTCATCTCGACGCAGTTTGTCACTTCACGTTTACAGTGAGTACCCCCCATGCATCCAAACAATGTTCCCTACCCGGATCCAACGTCATCCCACCCCACCCCAGACCGCCCCTACACCTCACCATCTGCACGCCCCGCACGCCCACTTGCAACTTTGGAACCCGATCGACCCTGCTCTCCCCGCGTATCAATTTATAATTATGCTTCTTCGGCAGTGCAGCATTTAACATTGTGATTCAAGTAATAGTTTTGATAGGTCAACATCTACGCGCATGAGCAGGCACGAGCAAGTTTGGGCATGCAAAGTACTCGGGTCCGCGGGAGATTGGCGTTTGGGTAGGGATGGGCTTGCTGTGGGTCTTGAGGTGGTTTGAGGACCTTTTGGGAGGAATGTGAGTGGTATTTGGAGGTGTGTTGGGGTGGTAAGAATGACGGGCGCTTAATTTGAGTCTATGTTTTATTTTGTCATTTCTGCGTTCAAGTGTAATGATGATAAAACAACTCGAATCGCGTTGCGGCGAAACAACCTTCCTAATCCTACGTGCACGGCTTCCCTTCGCTCTGCAGCGCACAAGCTGAATTCTGATTAGCGTCGACGATTTGTTATTAGCTACATAGCACATCAGCAAGATCGCAGTTTGCTTGTCGACTTTTTTCGGCTTTTAACTTGTGCAAAAAAGTTGATAAAATTGAATTAAAAGATTGTAATTTCTTTGACACATGAATACAATGCTACGAGTAGTAGAAATTCACGGAGAGTCGAGTTTCTGAGCATCGTCCAAAAATAGCTGCTGTAGCGGTCCGATTTGTCCGTATTTACCCCTGTTTTAAGGGGAAAGGAGGGAAAAGTGCGCAACTTTTTGGCGATTTGTACCTAGCTTTTTCCAAACGGGGCTTTTCGACTTTTTAGCGCTTTTTTCCGCTTGCACAAGTCGAAAAAAGTAAATTGCGAACTTCCTGATGCACCACATAACTCGGCGTATATTCTTTGAGTGCTACACTAGAAACCAGAGCCAATTTTATTACCGCTCAATTGCGGAGAGCTAAAGAGGCGAGTGCGGGGGATGAGGATAGCTGTGGAGCGGCTCTGTTCGGTAAATCACCGCGGCGCGCACTGAGAACATGACTGTGCTCTGACGAGAATGGCAACGCGCAAGAGAATTCCAGACGCACCTGGAAGCAGAAAATATCTCACCTCCTTCCAAGTTCCAATCGTAAACCTCACCCATTTCTTTCTTTTGAGTCTTGGTCCCCCACAGGGCCACGGACGTCCCCGGCCTTAAGTGCTATAGACTATGATTTCACTTATCGATATCATTGCAGCCCCTTCCAACTGAGCGACTTGAATCCAAGCCCATGTCAATCAAACTTCTCCTTGCTTGATTTTCTTGAGAAGGCCTTCGAATGGCGCGTCATCGCTGTTGTCGAGGACAATCCATGGGATACTTGTGATCTGATATATCATACATGATATGATTGATTGTGACTCTGGAGTTAGCAGTTTACTGTCTCTATTGATAGCCCTCCAGGTGGTAGTAAGTATGCTTACTTCGATGAAAAACTTTTTCTGGTCGTTGGACTGGGGAGTTTGTCCTAGAGCGGCTGGAAAGATCTCACAATGCCATCAGTATCTAGGCGATTCGGTGCAGTGCTTTGATATCTCGGACGAATACATACATACATATGTATTGAACGAGGTCGAAGAACATTAATTTGGGGCAGCCGCTGATTTCGTCACTTGGGCGTCCTCAGTCAAGGTCATGGTTTTCGATGAGATCCTGCTTCACCTATCTCACTTTTAGCGTATCACTGGGTTAAGGAGATGCAGCGAAGCTTGTCCGCGATATCTCGCCATAAATCGCACAGGATCGGCCCACTATCGCAGACCCGAGGTATTGTCGAATAACCTTCCAGTTGCTCTAGCTTTCAAATCCATGTGAGAGATGAGAAGTAGCCCATCCCCCAATGCTCCGATCACCGTATGGGTTCGACGGAGGCTATTTTTAGATTTTTGGGTAGCACGATCGTGCAAGCTCTTCTTGAAGTTGTAGGTGCTGAATAAGGGATCAGATCCCTCCAACACAAGCTGGGCGGCGAGGATAACTCTGTTAACTGTCGCAACCTGTATAAGCACCACCAAAAAAAAAAAAAAAAAAAAAAAAGTTGTAGGTGCTGAAGCCTCCGTTAGTAAGAAATGGAATGTTAGGTCGTTTCCCCTCGAATTAAATCTGGTTTTATCAGTAGCTGTGCGCTCGTCCTATCACTAGATATAATAACTACCCTTGAAAACCATTTTTGGACTCCCCTGCGGACTTCGATAACTCGGGTGGATGTTAAAGTTGTACAAGATTTCGAAAGTGACCAGGAGCCCTTTTAAAGCTGATACGTTAGCTATTTTGTGCTGGAAGATAAGCTTTGCAAAAGTATGTTATTTTCTGGGACTTTGTAAAAAGTTTAATTGGAGTCGGGCACGACGGTTGCTTCGGTTAGCGCTAAGCACGCATTCTGACATCTTCGGCACGGCTTCAATGAATATTGAGAGCTTAAACCTACGAGGTCCTGTATTACTGAACAATTTCTTGGCGCGTTAACTGGCCTGTCGCCTAGTGCTGACTTTTCGAGCGAGTGTGTGTCCAGTATACCTGATCGTTTAACAAGAAAATCGGCGCTACTACTAATCGGCGCAGCCCACGCCTCTTTTTTTCCGCACTCACTTATTTTTCCGTGGGATGTCAGACACAGAAAATGTGATGGTTCTGTAAGCTCCTCGAATTCTGAACTTCGAGAGCAAAGTTGGCGTCATCTGTGGCGCAGATTGTGCAGCAAAGATATATTTGCTCGTATGAATCTATAACAAACGGTGGCTTATTTTCGAGCATTACCGCACTACCCAGAGCCGATGAGGTGATCGCCTTGATAAAATCAATGAACTTCTTTATTCAACATACACATTTTCCAATCAGTGCGAGAACCGTGAACGGCAGCTGTGTGATAGATCGCCCTGTCAAACTGATGCTGTCGTCCGCCAGAGGCCGTCGTGTCGTGTCTCAACCCCTCGTTTGGTCCGGCATTCGTTGCGGTCCAAATTAAAATGTGGGTATGAATTGCGCAATACCCAATCATTGACATGTGCGCTTTTGGGTGGCAGTAAAGACGCTCAATCGACGTGCGTTGTAAACGGCGACTTCCTTTGTGTTTTTGGATGACAAATTGAGGATACTACTGCATCCAGATTTCAAATCGCTCACGCTATAGCGCTGATAGCAAATAAGCCGCGCCACGAACGATCTTGCGACCAAAAATGAAGCAATGACATACCTCTACTGCGAGGAATAGGCTCCAAACCGCTGATAATCGGCTTCGCATGCTGGGGTCACTAGACTATTTCCTGCTGCGCCCCCAAATAAACGGATGGGAGGCGATTGAGCGTCCGGGTGGGTTCTCCGACGATTGGAGGGAGAGTGTGAGATCATACCAAACGTGTCAACGATGAGGGCCTAAAAATAGGCGTTTGAGTCCCGGCCCACTGCCTCCTTCCACATATGATCGTTCTGCAGGGCCGCCTGCTATTAAAGAACCGATCCCATTTCCACAATCTATCTCCCAAACCACCACCACCACCATGTCCCTCCCCACCGCCGCCGACGTTCATCGCATGGCGTTCTCCTCGGCGCGCTATGGAAAGCAGACGGATAGCCACTACGACCACCCGTTCTGGTACGGCGGCATCCGCCTATTTCGCGGCAGGCCGCTGTACAGGAACTTCCCGGATGACGACGACGACGAGGATGGCTGCGAGGTGTATGGATTCTCCAAGCATGCAGAGCGGAGCGTGCCGGAAGGGCACGACGGCGTGCTCGAGCGAATGACGAAGCTGCCGGTTGACATTCTCTACGAGGTGAGCCATGCTCGCTGTTCTGCACACACAGTTCGGATGGAGGATGGTCGTCTTCTATGAAATCGTCGGCGACGATGTGCACACCGTTTCATTCATATCATGATCAGCGTCATGGAATCATTCCAGCCTTCAGAGCGCTCACATCACCTTCCTATTGTCTTTCTTCATTCCCAGATATTCAGCCATCTCCACCCAACCGACGTGCTCCACCTCTCACGCGCCAACAAATACCTACGCGCGATCTTGCACGCAGAACACGCGCGGGGCGTCTGGCGCGCCTCGCTCGCCAGCGTGCGCGCGCTCCCCGCCTGCCCTCCCGACATGACTGAACCCCAATACGCTAGTCTAGCGTTTGATGATTGGTGTCATGTAAGCGCTGTTCTATTCTCCGCCGCGCGCTTTCTAGCGCGCCATCTAGCGCCATCTCAAGCCCAAGACAACTGAGCCATAGCGCTAGTTCCGCTTGATGAGATGAGCCCTCGTTGATGATCGGGTGAGCCGTCATGCATACTGGATGATCATGGATGGATGATCATGATTTATGCTTTCGGGCGGCTTGATATTATTATCAGCGATCTCACCTCAGTCAATTAACGCGCGCGATATCGATCATCGTGAATCCAAAGCTAAAGTTAATTTGCTTTCATTTCATTTTAGTTTTGCCTGGCATCGGGAATAGAGGACATAAGCTGGGTCTGCCGCGTGCGATGCTGTTCGAAGTGCCTCAAGAAGCAGTGAGTCGTTTTCGTCCATGTCGTGCCGCTCCCCGCAGTCCACAGACTAGCGGATCACGTCTCCATTCATTTTTCATTCATTCCCTATTATCATGTTATTCATCGACGCTGATACATATTGCTTTTCCCGCCTAAAATAACAGATTCATCTCGCACGACGAGCTCGACCTATGGCTCCCCGATAATCTCTACATCGACCAACCGGAATTGATCTTCCCGTTCTTTGCCTCGCTCCAACGTTAGTCCCCTCTTATTCATTCGCCTTGCCTTTAACGCGAGGCGGCGATCCCTCGGATACTAAAATGTGCCGTCGTCCTTCCTTTTTCTTTTTGGAACTATTGTAGGACGCGAAGGGAGGCATCGGCCTATGTACTTCTTGCCTACGGTCCGGAGGTACCTCCATGAACTTGATTTCTTGGAGGACGATGCTACGCTCACGAAGTGGAGCCAGCAGAAGAAGGAAAAGCAGGCCGTGCGCGTGCAGGTGCGCTTTCCCTCCCCTCCCCTCTCACATCCTAAATTCTAATACATTTTCTATGAATTCCCCTCGGCACCAATAGCACGCGCGCCAATGCGAGTACTGGCACACCCACTGGGCCTTCCGCGCGTCGGCCAAACCATCCCCGTCGTACATGTGGGAGCTCGCGCTCGTGGTGTGGCTCAGCATCCTTCTGATGGGTCTGTGGCGCGATAAGTTCGTGCAGATTGCGGAGCGCTTCTCGCGTTAGTAGACCGAGACTCCTTGCCCCTCCCTTCCGGCCCCCTTTGAGGTGCAGTTCTTTTGTTCTTGTCTGTGGCGTTGAAGGCCGAACGTCGAATGTCGAAGGTAGAAGCTGCAGGCTCGGAGGTCGGTCATCCGGTCATCAGTCGAGTAATTGGCGGGGGAAGGTGAGGTGAGGCTGATTCGACTTCGAAATTTGAACGGGCCCTTGGGCGAAGGATCTGGAGCTTGCATGACGTGCGCGGGGGATCAGCGCTAGCCGGCGTCTACATCTCGGGTACGGGTGTCACCCCCTCTGGATGATGTCGATGCCTCGCTGTTAGCTTTGTTCATCTACTGTGCAAACGCGCAGGAGGCGCAAAGGTCACGACGTTTTTCTGGATTTCTGGATCTTTGGGGTGCCCCGGGCCCGATGCCCCCCAAGGGTGCAATGGTGCGGCACGGAAGGGAGGTGGGTCACCGTGGCCGTTTGGTGACAAACCGTCAGACGACGGCACGTCTGATATTTGGCGGTGGCACGAAAACTTTTGTTTTATTTAGCAGCCTTCGGACTGGCGGGTCAGACGACCATTTGGATTTGGTGCGCTGCGCTGGAACTTGCAAGTGCGAGAGGGTGTAATGGCCTTTTCCCTATTCATTTCCCTACCATCCCGTGAAATATCCACCCAGTTAGCAACCTACACGCGTTATACTCCCATCGGCATATCTTCTGAACTAGTACACGGGATGCAGTGGTCCCTGCGTATCCGTTGACTATGCCCTCTGCGCCCTGATTCGTCCCCGGCTCTCATCCCCCTCCACGAATCACATCGCGACTCACGATCAGCCACGCCCGTCGGAAAGCTATCAGCGTACCATGACGCCAGCGCACTCACGCCTTGCTAACCCACCATCATCGTGCCACTGGCACCCATACCGTAACCAAAGTCTACCTGGGCCGGGCGTACTCTTATAATTAAAGCCACGCTCGAGCCGCGCAACCCGCGCACCGCGATATCCGTCTCGGGCACGCCTTCGGTCAGATTGATAAGTCGGTCCTGCTCCCGCCAATCATCGCTGCCCAGTTCTGCTCAGCCCTGCTCGCCGCTTGGTTCCAAGCTTCGACGAGGGCGCCTGTATTGTATTCAACTCCTACTGTTCACCGACGTGCGCGTGACGCGGTGGATTGGACGACCAAAGGCGCCCAAACGATGGGCGGTGGGTATCGTGGCTTGGGGTACACCCCCGAGGTGGGGACCCTTCGCAATTTCGCGTATCGCGTGCGTGGAGGAGGGGGCAAACTCTATCTTTTTTTGTGCGCCGCATTGCGATGGTGTAGGACTCGTGGGGTTGCAGGGGGTTATTCTTATTCTTATTGTTTCTGTTAGTGTCTTGTAAGTAGCTGTGCTGTTCTAGAAGCTGTATGGAGCGGGCTACTTTTAATTTTGGTCTCCTTTAATTTTGGCCTCTTAGTCTCTTGGAGTTGGGTCTTCCATGAGGATTTGGTGTACTTATCTTATTTTCCTATCTCTTTACTTGTCAATGTACTTGTAGTCATCTTTCTGTACGCCTTCACATATGTATTGTGTACTGTAATATTTATTTTTCTACGCAACTGTGCGATATCTATTTATTTTTGTGGACGCAGTGTGGAAGAGGGTGGGTATGGCACATGGATGATAGGCACCGACGGGGGCAATTTTTGGATTGACTCCTCGAGATTAAGTTTAGCGCTTGAACTGTTCAGGCCAGTGAAGATGATCAGTTTCTTAAAATTCTTACTATCTTTGCTCGACTTCGGCCTACGCCATTTATGCTTGGAAATTAGTCTTTCGAAGAGGTCGGTTGAGAAATTACACACTGCTGATTTTTTTGATCCTTACAAACACATTTTGGTAGGACTCCCCAGTGGTACATTCGGACACGGCCTCGATCATAGATATCCGAAGTGGCTTTTCAAAATTTCAAGCTTCAAGCTTCAAGACCGAGTCTGTTATTAATTAATTGAATGGGCAAGATTGATTAATCACGTATAGCCTGCCATACACCCACTCTGAAATCATGAAGATATGGCACAACATGTCTGCAGTGTTACTGTACTATTTCGACCAAGTGTTCACGCCCTGTGATGCGTGACGGTAAGAGTTCACTGGGACAGGTGTTCAGACTCTGTAGTGATGTGTGATGGCCGACAAAAGTGTTCATTGAGCAGGTAGCAACTGGGCGGCCCGGTAAGTGTGCAAGCTCATTAGTTAGAGTGTTCTTTCAAGTTTCAAATATACTTAGGCCCATGGTGGTCTGTTGCGAGCATCCACTGTCGAGGATTTGATTTTGATCAAAACGAGGATGATCTGAAGAGATCTATGGCGGTGCCGCCTGTTATCACCTCAGAATCAGCCAGTGAGCCGATCCTGGGAAAAGGTCGTCGAATAAAAAAGGCGCATAAGCCATATGGCGGAGCGGATGCCTGGAGTGTTGGGTAGTGTAAATTGGAGGTTTTTTTCGTGTTTTTGAGCCTGCTAGAGACTAGAGAAGCGCCGCCGACGGCGGCCGAAACCTTGCTTGCATAATGCACATGCAGAATCCAGGATTTATGGAGAAGTTATAACTTGTCGCTCATGGATTTAAGATATAAGATATGTACATCACGGCCAGCATATAACTATCATTAGCTATGCTACCGGCATCCCTAGCGTAGCCGGGAAAAGCCGGTCGCGGCGTCCAGCTGAGCGGCAAGTGATGCAGAGCGAAATCTTCCTCTTTCGCTCCGCATCCTTGCTCAGCCCTCTCTCGTGCTCACCGTTCCCACTACCCTACAGAACCCTTCCCTTTTTCTCCCACCCACCCTCCCTTCTCATCTTATAAAAAGAAAACCCATACATTATTTCTTCAACTTAGTCTATTATCATACCTGCCTAGTAAACAATATATTCACCTCCTTGTCCACAATCCAGAAATGTCCAGATAAGAGCAATGAGAGTTTTTCTCTCACATCAACATAATTTCTGAATCGAGAACAACTCGGACATACAGGCGACCCGCCCACCCAGCGGCTCGTTCTTGCCCGCGTTCCGTGTCAGCTTTGCTGACCCAAACCCAACCTACGTTCTCATTCAGTTCCCTGCCTCCCTGTTCTGCCTAACACCAGACGAAGCTGGATACGTGTTTTTGTATCTTTAGACTCAGAGCCAGTGAAGAAAGTTGAGGATATCCTTTGAAGTTTGGATATCTAAGGGCGGTATAAAAAGTATTTTCAATGAGGTTCATATTCAACTTGAAAAAGCTATAGCTTACCTGAATGATAACGTGCTCGAAGCTCAAGGCGATTGTGATTTCTTGACTTTCTTGGATGGAGATTCAAATCCGGGATCGCATTTCAACGTCTTCTGTTTTTGAGGGGTCACAGGCGTAGGCGGGTCGACTAGAACACGAATAGAGGTGACATTGGCAACAAATGTGTTTGAGGCAGGAGAGGCAGGAGACACAGTAGTCGCCTCTTTGGATGGAATGAACCAATGTGTTAAAGTGAAACTAACACGTACTAATGCTCCAGCAAGAGCCGTCTTGTATCGTTCAGGTGAGATGAGCTCCCCTTTGATGTCGTAGGCAGGCAGAGGGATGACACGATGAATACTGACAAGTCGATCGCGTGCTTCGGCTGCTTCTGGCTGTATGACGGGCCAGTCGGAAAGTGAATATGTATCTATGTAGTCGTAAGTATCAAAATGAGCAAAGTCTGGATTGAGAAATGAATTAAAATGTACGGTACCTTCTAGTTCAGATGTGGACAGTGGCATCCACTGATTCATGGTCAAGTTTCTGGTTCAAGATAAATATAGCGTTATAACTGAGTACAAATCCATACTTACCTCAAAAAGAACATGGCGAAATCTCAACATATTGGTTGGATTCAAAAAGCCCTTGGTTGGTGCATTCCCAATGGCTACTTCATTCATGAGCCACTTGACATTATTGATGACAATCGGAAAGTCGCGTTTGAAGATGTCGAATGCGGTGGGAGAGCCGGCCTGGAAGGTTAGTTTCAAATCTTCAAAATTCTTCGTCACGGCTGTTGGACCCTTCCAGTTCCCGCACGGAGTCAACCAGCAATCGTCGTAGCTGATAAGGAGGACAGCATGTAGAGTGGCGTGCTGGAGTGTGGCCTCGTTGTCGGATGATACAGTATCATCGTCGGCCTCGCTGACAGCTGCGGCAGCTTGAGCATTTTCGATAGCTTGAACGGATTCTTTCGTGACAAGCCAGTGTCCACGATTGACGCGTTTCCAGATGACCTGATCCCTGAATGTATTGCTGGTGTCACCTAAGTACCAACCAGACTGCATAAGGGCATCTCGATTAGTGTTGCCAGGGCTCGGCTCGGCCTGAAAGCCCCGGCTTAGGCTCGGCTTTGAGGGCTCAAGGCTCAGCAAATTGTAAGCCCGAGCCGTAGGCCCTAGCAGGCCCTTGCTTAGGGCCTGCCAGCCTTGTCCGTTAATATTCTACATGAGATTGTGGTAGTTACCCAGATAAGAATAGTGTATCCAGAGCGGTAACTCAGCCTACACAGCCACCCCACCTAGCTGACTTTGAATTTTCTACCCACCCAAACTGTGCTGGCTGGCTGCCTGGGTGCTGCTCGTTGCTGGCTCTCGCTCGACGTCGTGCGTAGGGTGCTCGACGCCGTCTTCAGGGTCGTCCCAAAAAGGAAAGAGTGCACAAAGCGCTGGAACAGCACTTTAGTCTCCTTTAGGTGTCCGACTTTTTTTTTCGCTATCCGCATAAGGAAATGATAAGATTTAGATTATAATCTAATCTAATACAAAAAATCTAATCCTAATCTAATCTACTTAATTTAATCGCGGCGCAGCACGCACCGCCCAGCCACGTATACGCAGCGCGCGCCCGCCACCTCTCGCTTGCCCCGCTCTTACCCGCCGCTTGCGCTGCATGACCTGGCGGCATCGGCTGTGCTCGCCCTCCTCGCTGTCCGCCCTCACCACCTATCCTCGCCATGCCCGCCTACCCCGCTGCTCGCCCCTCGTGCTGATTGTCGCCGTCCACCCTCCCCGCTTGTCGTGCGTTCTCGTTCATACGCTGCTCGCCATATGCCGTGCCCGCCCTCCCCACTTGCCGCTCTCCCCGCTGCTGCTCGTCATCCTCGGCCCCACCGCCGCTTGTGGCCGCAGTCGTCCTCGTCCTCATCGCCAATGCTCGCCACCCGCTGTCAGCCATCGTCCCATCGCTGAGCATGCCCGTTCTCCCCACCACGCGTCATGGGCGCTCGCTGTCCTTGGCGGAGGCTGTGGCCCGGAGCAGCCGCGTGATGCATCACGGTGGCACCATGGGTGCTTGGAGGAGGTGGTGGTATTCGAGTGGGGCCGCGCACGTCACCGTGCTCAAGCTATCCCGCTGGCTAGCCCCCTTAGATTCCCGTGGGATCGAGTATCGGAGGCGGCGGGCTAGCGAAAACAACATGGGCGGGAGATGAGCGAGGGGCCGCGGAGCACTGGGGTCGGGGGTGAGGTGGAAAGGTGGGTTTGCGGTGAGGGGTGGTGGCGCGATGTCAGCAGGGACGCAGCGCTGGAATATTGCACAATATCAGTAAAAAGAAATGACGGAAAGAATAAAACGCACTGGGCGGTCCCCAGGACCGCCGTGTCATATTCCCTGCCCAGCATCTTCGCCCCCGCTGTCTACCAACGCGGTGTTGTGGGCGAGCACAACGTGTTCCCGTTGTCGACGAGCTCGTGCTCATCTGGGCATGGTCGAGGTCGAGGGTAGGCTATGGGATGCAGTGACAGTGAGCAGAGAGTGGGGCATGCAAGAAAATAACAACTTACCAAGAGCAGGGGAGACGACGACGCGTCGTCTCCCATTCCTAGACTTCCCGCACCCTCGGTTGATGTCGCCGCCCTTGCCCGCTGTTCGTAGGAATGGCAGGTGTGCTCGCACCCGCGCGCTCATCCCTATGCTCGCCGTGCACCTACTCGGCATCAGGCTGGTGGTGGTCGGGCTTGAGCTCGAGCCGGCGGTGGTGATTGGAGTGTCGCAGACGTGGCCATGGTCTTGCTCGCCCGAGCCTGCGCGCGCAGTGGTCGTGGGCAAGTCGAGGTCGCCTGGTTGGTCCCAATTCTCGCACCGCGAGACTCCCTACTGGACGGGACGGATTGGCTATGTGACGGAGGGAGAGAGTGAATGGGGGCGGGTATGCGAATAAAGTGCGACTTACCTAGAAGGGGACTGACGACGACGCGTCATCCCCAGTCCTCAACCTCCTGTGCCCTCTGCTCTCCTCCGCCGTGTCGTTGTTGTCGCGTTTGGTTTGCTTCGTGCAGCGGGGTCTGTGGAGTGGATGTGGAGGGGTAGACGGGAGGTGGTCGAAGTTATGTAAGTTCAACATCCCACGGTCAACAATCAACAAAGAAACTGATCCACGTGCATTTCGGCAAATGCCGACGCTCGCCACTCGCTGTCCTTGTCGTCGAGCTCGACATTTTCCTCTAGTACATTCAGTAATTATACTGCAAGATGCTGAAGAGTATCTGTGGTTATACGTATCTAAAATAGTTTGAATTTATTGAATGAAATTGGGTGGAGAATAAGCCTGAATAAGCGCATACGTTGCGACGTCGCCATGGAACGTTGACTTCGAGACTTGTACGGGTCGTTCTATCATCCGTTAAATTAATTTCGACGTGTATAATTAACTCCAAAGGTACTCTATAGATATATGTATGTAGTGTACTCTATGACTGGAGTATTTGTGAAGAATAAAATACAAGTATGATACGGAATGCAAAACTTTGAATGTGCATTTGGCTATTTATCAGTACCAGCGATTTATTCCTGTTACGCGTGGCGACGTCGCGACAGTTTTGTCCATAACGTAGATAGCTACAGATAAGTCAATAATTTTATTGTGAAGAACAACTGTTACTGGTATATAGAGCTTGTACAATTAATAACTAACGGTAAAATTGAGCGGAAGTAAGCCAATTTGTCGTCGTCGCCGTTGAGCGTGGCGACGTCAAGACAATTTCGCCATACACTTTTTAATCTAATAAAATTATTTTATTTTACAGTTGTGTACCGAGTACAGCATTTAATCTATTTACACCACAATATTTTCCAGTTCTTGCTCACAGCCGCGCAAAACGTCCTGGACGATGGTGCCCGGACGAGATTTCGGCATTCGCCGGACCCCGTGACTCTGTTGAACTTGAACGATTCAACGTTCAACGTCAACTTCAACCTCTTTCAACCTCAACCGCAGTGCCCCCTCCCCTCCATACAGCTAGGTTCGCCGCACGAAACAAACACCGACGAAGACGCGACGTAGGCGGAGACGAAAGGGCGCAGGAAGACCGGGGGATGACGCGTCGTCGTCGTCCCCCTTCTAGGTATGTCATTCCCCAATGCTCGCATCCCCGCCCTTCTCACTCTCTCCTTGTCATTGCATAGGCAACGCGGCGCGTACACGGACGGACCCACAGAAAGGAAGACGACAAGCTCGAGCCGTGGCCACCGGCAAGCCGGCCTCTCTGGCCCCGTTGACACCCTCAGCCGTCTGCCCCATCCAGAGGAGATAAACGGGGGCAGGAGGGGGAGGACTTGGGAATGACGCATTGGCATCGTCCCCTTCTAGGTAAGTTGTCCGCTGCTCGGACACTACCACCCTATGCTCACGCCCCTGCATCCCACAGCCAATCCATTGCGTCCCATAGGGATTCCCTCAGCGAGAGTACAAGCACCGACCCGCCAACTACGACTTACAAACGACGACGACGGCGAGGACAGGGTTGAGCAACCGGGGCCGCGCCTCCACGAGGTCGGCTATGTTGAGCTCAATGAGCTCACTCGCGATGCCATGTAGGTACAACGAGGGCGAGGATGCGAGGCCGGGGCGGGGAATGTGATGTGGCGGTCCTGGGGACCACCTGGTGCATTTCTTTTCCTATCCTTTCTTTTCCTACTAACATCACTTTATTTTACAGCACTACGACACCCTCCGTCATCGCACACCTGCCCTCCAACCTCGCCGTCTGCCCCTGCACTCTCCGCCGTCCTTCACTCCTCACACGCACCTCCCGCTAACCCGGCGCCTCTGATACTCGACCCCCCGGGAATCTCAGGTGGCCAGTTCGTGGGACGGAACAGGTGGTCGGCGGACGGAAGACAGCGCGGAAGACGGTCATCTGGCCATCTCGAGCACGGGCAGACAACGAGCGCCGCCACGTCAATCACGACGAGACCAACGGCCTACTCGAGCTTGTGCTCGAGCGTGGCGAGCCTCGCGCTCGCCATGTTGCGCCTAAGCACATAACGAGGACGGGTATCGGACGCCACCCTAGCCGCCCTCTACCGCTTACACGACGACCGCCGGTATGCCGTTCGAGAACACACGGCCCACGAACACGCCGCCACCTGCCCTCGTGCGCGCTATGGCGCTCGCGTACGACAGGAAGCGGATACAGCACACCCCCTCGCGCCCCTCGTCAAGGGTACGACCTCCGCCGGGTCAGGGGCATGGAGACTGCCTAAGGCTGAGGTTGAATGACCCCAAGACAGCGGCAGCCACCACAACGAAGAGCGACCGCGCAAGGGCAGCGGGCAGCGAGGCGGGCGAGAAGGCGAGGGTGGAACAGTGAGAGGGAGAGCAGGAGTGAGGGCGGGAGCGCGACGGCCGAGCTTGCCACGCCGGGTTCAGGCGACAAGCACAGACAGGCACGGGCGCCACGAGCGACCTGAAGACGGCGCGCAACAACGAACGAGCACGACAAGCACGGGCACGGACACGATGCGGGGGAGTACGGTGCAGGTAATGAGGGCAGGCAGGTACGGCGAGCAGGCGCGGGTACGGCCTGCCAGCGTGAGTAGCCCACGGAATGGCGGGGCGGCGGGTATACGCCGCAGCAGCGAGAGGCGGCGAGAGCGCGCGCTGTGAGTACGCGCCAAAACGGCGAGCAGCGCGCTGTAACACAGCTGCTCGCTATTAGATTAGGTAATATTTGATTTGATTAGATAGTTTGTGATGGATTAGATTAGATAATATATATCTTTTTTATTTCCATATGCGGATAGCAAGAAAAAAGTCGGACACCTAAAGGAGACTAAAGTGCTGTTCCAGCGCTTTGTGCGCTCTTTCCTTTTTGGGACGACCCTGAAGACGGCGTCGAGCACCCTACGCACGACGTCGAGCGAGAGCCAGCAACGAGCAGCACCCAGGCAGCCAGCCAGCACAGTTTGGGTGGGTAGAAAATTCAAAGTCAGCTAGGTGGGTGGCTGTGTAGGCTGAGTTACCGCTCTGGATACACTATTCTTATCCGGGTAACTACCACAAGTTCATGCATAATATTAGCAGACACTGGTGGGCCTGCAACGGCCTAAGCCGCGGCTTCAGGTCACGGGGAGCGCAAAGCGCGCGCGAGGCTCACGCATCGCCCTCAAGAGCATCTCCACGCCGCAGGCGCCGCAACTGTGCAGCGTCGTTGTACGTGTAGATGGTGGGAGAGGGCTGTCGACGTGTGGGGAGGTCCTCCGGTGCAACGTGAATGCTATCGTCATGCTCGAGGTCACCTTGTACATGTAGACGATAGGGGTGTGCTGCCGACATGTGGAATGTGTAGAGAGTGGAGCGCCGTGCGCATTGTGTGCTGTTGTTGTGCTCGTCCTAGGACAGGGCATGCTGAGGGCCGCCCATCTACGCTCGTCGTGTTCGAGCTCACCGTGGCTGAGCGTGTTGCATCAGCGCTCGCGGTCCTTCGGTGTGCATGTTGCGAGTCACCCTCGCCATGCTGGAGCCGCACCAGTGCTCACGGGTGGGGATGACGGCATCATCCTGTTGAGATGTCCGCGTATGCGAATATCAGAGTGACGTGGCGGACAGCATTTTTCACAGGTGAGCGGCGGCAAGGGGAAGGATGTGCAGGAGGTCGCGTCAGGGGAGCGGACAAAGGCACAGTGAGTATGCTGTTGAAGGGCGGTCAGGAAGGGGGGGTGGGCAAGTTGCTAAGGCGCACCAGGTGGATCTCCCGCTTCTCCGGGTCTTCCCTGCAGCTCTTTCCCCTAATCCATCGCATCCATCGTCACAAATGGTCTTGCAGCTGATAGGCGAGAGTGAGGTGCGTGAAACGAGGGCATGGCGAAGAGCGAAGTGATGGGTAGACGGTGAAAATCAACCATCGACAACCCGTTGATGGCGCGTCTCGGCTAGTGCCGAATAGTGATGGCGGGCCGCGGCCTGAGCCTCGGCTTGCGGGCTTGGAAAACTCGAGCCCGAGCCGTAGGCTGCCAAAAGCCCTCTGCAGAGCCCGGCTCAGCTCGGCTCACGAGGGCCGGCTACCGGCGGCTCAGGGCTTTGAAGCCGAGCCCCGTACAACACTAATCTCGATCAGCCTGGAGACGATGTTGGAGACGTTCAGCAGGAGTGCCGTCAAGAGTCGACTGTGTTGCAGAGGGCATGGATGAGTCAGGAATGTAAGACAGAATAGAGGAGAAACATGTTCAATGCACTTGTGGGGGTCAAATAAGAATTTATGCATCGAATATCCAAGAAAGTTGCAGAAAGTTCGCGCACCACCTCATGCAATGATGGTGGCGGTAGCGCTCGCATATACATGTTCCGGATGGTGGTCGGCAAGTGGTCGGTATCTTGGCAGTGACTAACACCGAAATGGTATATGCGCCGTAGGTTGGGTTTCATCACAGTTGCGCGCCAATTATACAGGAGGTCCAGACGTACCTCTCATCTCCACCTCCATTCGACTGCTTCAAAGCATTTCACCTACCTTGCATGGAACCTACTACATCAGGCGTATCCTGGACCATCCTTACCATCAAAGAGATTCTAAGGCTTTGCCGTGCCAATGGCCTTTCAATTCCAACATCTGTAACATCACGAAAAAATGATCTGCTGGATTTTGTTTCGACGAATGGAAATCGCAAATTGGAAGAAGAATTAGAACACGCTGCAACAGAAAAGATTTCCATGAAATCCATGCGATCCCATAAGTCCACGGGAAGAATTGTACCACCAGATGCATCGATCGCAGGCCCGCCACCGGGTGGAAGAATTTCGACAAGTTCACTCCCGCAAAGAGTACGATGCCAACAGTTTTTTGAATTTACCTTCAGACGAGGACGTGAAGACATGCTATCGTAATTTCTACAATGCGACATCGAACAATAGATTATGGATGGTAGTGTGTGCAGTCTGTGCCCGTGAAGTCGGCTGTTTGGAAGATGAAGTCAGTGTACTTTATCTCAATGAGCTTCGGAATGCAAACCAACTTATACCGAATACAAGTCATCCTGCATATGACTTGTTTGATGGAAAACTTCTTGAGCCTGCAGGAGTTCAAGATGAAAATGGCCAGTTCCATCTCAATGTTTGTCAGTCATGCAGGACGAGCCTCGAAAAAGATCAACCCAATCTGCCCCCTGCTCTCAGTCTCGCCAATAATATGTGGATTGGGCACATACCAGAAGAGCTCGCAACACTCACTTTCCCCGAACAACTATTGATCGCAAATCTCTACCCTCGAGTGTTCATTTTCAAGCTCTACCCAAAAAAGGGATTTCACGGAGATGCTATGCAGCTTCAACGAGCGATGCGTGGAACCGTCAGCACATATGAATTGGACTTGCCTGGAATAGCATCAATGCTTGAAGGAAACCTGATGCCTCGACCACCTGCTATTCTTGCTTCCCTCATTTCAGTCACATATATAGGGCTAGGTCGCTTACCCAAGAACTGGCTTCGCCGTCTTTTTCGTGTTCGAAGACAGAATGTTGTTGATGCTCTACAGTGGCTAAAAGCAAATAATCCAAAGTACTACGGTCATATCGAGATTGATGAACGTCGCTTGCATCAGCTTCCTGAAGACGATGTTCCAATTGAACTCATAAGTATTATCCGACATTCAAATGATATTGGAATTCTCGATCAAGAGAGCGCTGGTTATGTCCCTGTTGATGAGGATGAAGAAACGAGCAGTGCTGTATTGGAAGAAAGAGGTAAGGTTTATAGATTTATAACAAGGTCAATGTGCTTACTTGATTATAAAATAGTCGATTGCCACACTTTCAAACATGAATATGAAGAATCTGATGACGGTGGTGATGATTTACCTGATAAAATGGATCAACGTAAGTTATTCATTCTACTGATCAAGTATCGAGTCATCAATTAATAAGTTGAGCAGATGTTGATCCTGATGTTATACCTCTTCAAGTTACCGGAGCTATTGACGTAGACCTGACAAAGTTGTCAGCAAATGAACTAATGGCATGGGGTTTAGCTAATCTATGGAACGAGGGCGGAGAAGGTGCTTACGCAGTTCGTCATGGCCGTTCGCCAGTGAATGACTTTGGAAGGCCGCGTTCGGGTGAAAATGCGGATCCCAATTGTCCAAACTTCTTCGAAAAGGCATTTCCTTGTCTATTTCCTTATGGACGGGGCGGGCTCGAGTCAGATCAACCAGTCAAAGTCGACTTCGCAGAACATATTCGTTGGGCTCTGCAATATCATGATCATCGCTTTCGCCGACATGAGACATTTCCATTCGTTGTATTTGGAATACAACAACGACGTCAAGCACTATATTCTGCGCAACTGCAAATGCGACGACCAAACTTTGAGAATGATGCACATATATTAGCGACAATAACTGCAGCAAAATTACAACGTGCCTGCGAAGAAGAAGAGCATAACCTTCCAATATCTGACCCAGCAGTTAGACTCCTCCGCCAACATGTTTACACAATTGCTTCACGGGTCAAAGGCTCTAATCAGTCTCGTATACAATTGCGCAGTCAGATATGGTCAACTTGCATTATGTTAAATGCACCTACACTTTGGATAACCATCAATCCTTCAGACCTCCATGACCCTATTGCTCAGATATTTGCTGGCTGCGATATCGACATGGATAATTTTCTAGCTGCATTCGGTCCGGACTCTGAGCAACGCGCTCAAATATTGCGGAAGACCCATACGCAGCTGCTAAATTCTTCCATTTCATGATTCGTACAATTCTAGAAACATTATTCGGCGTCAAGGTTACAAATTTCCAAGTCAAAAACCTTACCGGAGTTTTTGGTCGTGTCGCTGCATATTTTGGAGTTGTAGAGTCGCAGGGACGAGGGACACTGCATCTCCACATTCTTCTTTGGTTGGAAAATGCACCAACAGCTGAGCGCATGCGGGAGCTTCTGAAAAGCATTGAATTCCGTCAAAAGGTCGCTGCATATATCAAAGCTAATTTACGTGCATATGTACCTGGGCTAGAGTCAGCTGACACTGTAAAGGCCATTCCTCGCCAAAAAGACCTTGCATTTAATCGTCCTCCAAATCCTGATCAAGACAATTATGATCAAGAACTTGCAAAGTTCGAGCTACTTCTTGCCAGATCAGAACAAGTGCATACCTGCAAAGTTCGACGGTGTTTGGTGCAGAATAAACATGGCCAATATCGATGTAAACGACGAGCACCCTTCGAGATATCTGAAGTGGATGATATCGACGAAGATGGAAGATGGCGCCAAAAACGGCTATATGGGTATATCAATGGATGGGTACCTGCAATTCTTGTGAATGCTCGGTGCAATAATGATGGCAAGTTGCTTACCAATGGGGAGGATACAAAGGATATCACGATGTACACCACTGTCTATCTCGCAAAAAAGCAAGGTCGAAACTATAACATTTCAGCTATATTAGCAAAAGGCTATGAATACCACTTGGATCACTTACAAGACTTGAACGAGCTATATGTGGACAGCATTCGAGACCTCCAAAGACTGCTTCTCTTTCGACTTGTGAATGCCATCAATCGAGAGCAGGAGCTAGCAGCTCCGATGGTTATTTCATATCTTATGGGTTGGGGAGCACATACCGTTCCATCACTACACTCCAATTTACTGGTCATCATTCGTTCTGCGCTGGTCAAGTCATTTCCTGATCTACGGAAGTCAACGTAAGCCCGTTGCTGGACTTGTCATATAAATATACTCACAAACATTTTATTATAGCAATAATTCAGGGTGTAATCAGGCCGAAGTTGAACCTGATGACAATGACGGGCATTTAAAAATGTTAACAAAACTGCAATGCAAGATACAGATGAGGTAATTAAAAAAATGCACATACAGTGGAGCAATTACTTACGATTACGCAGGGCAAGATGGTGATAGAATCACACTCGATCTCAACTCTCATGGTGACTGTATGCCAAATCTCAAGTAACTGATTATCTGGCCCGAGGAAATGAATTAGAACGTTACAATATCATCAATTTTTTTGTCGACACTTACGAAGCTAAAATTCGACGGTCTGATTCAGACAATATCATACTGATCATGAAGGCAGTGAAGACGATGTCATGTTGAGCAATACATCGCATCCTTCGAGAGGGGTCAACGCCATCGACGAGTCCTATATCAAAGTTGTCACCCAAAATACAGAACAATACAGTGCATTATCCGTGGATCAGGTCATAATAACCTACCAAATTTTATTGGCCGTCAATTTCCACAGCGAGATGATCCAGAAACTTACGATTTCTATTGTGCATCAATGCTGATGCTATTGAAACCATGGCGCAGTCTTCAGGATGACTTGAAAGAACCTCACGAATCATGGTCCGATGCATTTTCAAAATTCCTCGCTAACGCTCCGCAAGAAATTCACAACATCATATCTGGCATTCAATATCTGCATGAGTGTCGGGTAGCAGCAGACAGAGAACATGACTCGTACGAACCACATCATCATCAAAGGAGCAATGGAGAGGAAGATGCATCAAGTGATGAACTCGATGCATCAGGAAAAACACCCTTATACCAAGAGCCACCCAGGTAATATTCATATTTTGCAAAGACATCCAAAGACATCCAGATACTCCAGGAGGGCTCTGGACCTCACTTGGATATCTCTGTAATTTTTAGATATTTCCAAATTGTCTCCAGATGTCTTTCTAAGTCTTGCTTTATCTCTGCAATATTTCAGAGTAGTTAGAGACAGTCAAGAGCCTTTGAAAGAATGTAGCATCTCTGAGAGCTATCCAGTGCCTTCTCTCTCTCTTTTTTTTTTTTTTTGTAGAACTCCATCTATGATTATCCAGATTATATGTATTAATACTATGAACATACTACTAATTTAATTTAACTCATAAACATCTAACCTACAAGTACTAAACACACCTCAGGCTGCTGGTGCGCGCACCGCCATCTCGCATACGCAGCAACTGCCCACCATTGACGCTCACACGCGACCGCACTGCGCCAGTCATTACCTGCGGCACTGTGCGGTCGCGGCTGGCCACCGTCTTGTGGCTCGTCATACGTCGTCCACGCCGCCCGCCATTTCCGCCGCGCCGCTTCCCGTATGCACGTCGCGTGGGAGCGGCCATCGTGCCCGCCGGCCGTGCTCGTGCACGTTCGCCGCTATCCTGGTGCGTGGGGTCAACGGGATGTGGAGGGCATCGGACAGACACCTGCGCTGCCGATGTCAGCAATGGGAATGAGGGAGGGAAGGGTTCTTACCTGGGGGGACGACACAGAGCGCACTCGCTGTCATTTCGTCGCAGCGGCGTCGTCGTCTGCGGTCCTCGGTGATGCATACGCCCCGTGCTGCACTTGTTCATCTCCAACCCGGCCGGTACGCTGAAGCGTGGCGGGGCGGAGGTCTTGTCTCCGAGCCGGGCCCCGCCCGTCCTCGGCCCTAGACGGTGGTTGCGCGGTGGGGCGAGAGGGAGAGTGTAGGCGGGGAGACGGCGAGTCAGTGGGTGAGCGGGAGCAGGACGGAGATGTCTTGAGGAGGCGGGGCAGCTGTGGGAGTGGAAAGGGGGTGAGCGGCGAGCGCGGCTACACGAGGCGTTGTGGATAGACTGACCTGGGGGGTGATGACGCCACGTCACCCCCTTGTACCCTCTTCCTTCCTCTCCCTCCTTCGAGTCGCAGGCGGCCTGTGTAGCGGTCTGGCGTGGCAAATGGGGGTCGAGTTGAGGTGGTGTCGGAGGCGCTACGGTGAGGTGTAGGCGCGGACGGCGGTGGTGGTAGAGGGTGGAAGGGACTTGGTTGAAATCAAGCATCGACAAACATGTGATGACTGTTCGGCAAACGCCGAGTCCCAGTCGCGTGATGGTTGAAGTTGAACTTCAACGTTTTCACGTTCCAACTACCATCTCCCCGCCACGTCAACACGCCGCCCATCGCCTCTCCGGCCCCAAGTACCCCAGAACGATGGAGTAGGGGATGGAGAAAGACAAGGGAAGACCCGAGTAAGCGGGAGATCCACCAGGTGCGCTCTCACAGCGCCCCCAGCACATGCCCCACTAACCCCGCACTTCCCTCCCCAGCCTACCGGCATTCTAGCCGCCTCGCGCCCCCATCCACGCTGCTCACGACCCACAAACACCCCCTGCCTCCCCCGCCCACGAACGCCTCTGTGCTCGGCGCTCACATCGCCGCCACCACACCGCTGCCGCATAGTGCATCCACCCCACGTCAAGCATCCCTACTCAAACGCATGTCGCAGCCTCTCCAGCTGCGACAACGTCAATTGAAATGACACCAACAGCATGGCAATGCGTGGCGCTGGCTGCGGCAGCACAAGGGGGATGATGTGTCGATGACCGACACGTCATCCCCCTTTTAGGTACGTCCTTCCTCCCATTCTGTATGCTCCCCATCTCACCCTTCGTTGCAGCCCACCCAATTCCATTACGCCCGCCTCACCCGCTCCGTACGCGCCTGCTGCCGCCCGCACTCTTTGATACTCGCATCCGCGGGAATCTCAGAGGGTGGACGGGGGGGGGAACTATCCAGCAGAGAGTGCGCCTGGCACAAATGGTGGCGGATTGAAAGCGGACACGAGCGCTGTGCAGCAGCGGGCAGAGCGCAGGTCGACGGCCATGAACAGCGACCAAGGACAGCGCCACCAAAAACGCCGACGGCGAAAGCACGAATGCAGCGCCACGACCACCTGCCAGCCCGCACTGCCGGGTACCAAGTGCACGACCGAAGCATTGACGACCGACAACAGCAGCACGGACAACAACGGAGCGACCGGCCGGCGTGCGCCAAGGCGCGGACTGCAGCCGCAGGAGCGCTGGTGGGGAGCAACAACGAATGCGGGCTAAGTGTGCAGGCGGAAGCGGGGGTGGGCGGGCGGCGGGTGGGCTGCTCATCATTCCGAAGGTAGGATTGACCGTGCGAAAACTGGGTCAGGCTGACCCATTTTCGCGTATTTTTGCTCCCTTTCCTACCCGCTCAGCTGCTAGCAAAAGTAGTAACCAACCCTTACTCCCTGCACCTTTAGTTACATATGTACTTATCTAGTAGTAGGTATATATTAGGGAATAATATGTATTTTTTCAATTATCTTATGGAGCTTGATAAAGTTGCAAAGCACTGGAAAGCAGTACAGAAAGATTCTGTTGAGAGTATTCAGAGATGCCCAAGACATGTTCAAGAGACATTCTAAAGCTACAACCCTAAATCTGGATTGTGCTTGGGGTGATCCAGGAGCTAACTTAACATCTCTGGGAGCAATGCAAAGCCACCTTGGAAAAACAAGACCATGGTAACCTTTCTCCACAAGTCTTTTTATCTCTGGATCTCTGCATGGCTCTCAGAGACTCCAGATGGCTCTCTGAGACACACAAGCTTACCAGGGGAAAACTGATTTTTCTGATGTGATGCAGAAGGCATTGAAGAAGGAACCATCCTTGACGAAGAAAATCTTGGTTGATAATTCAAGCTCAAACATCACTGGAAGAGCACATACATGGTCAACTTGCGATCAAATCGCGAAACGCGCAAAGATTTTCAAGAATAACTCCGATAACGATGAATGGCAAATTCAATCCCAGCACAAAGTCTCGAATGCCTCAGGGATGATCTTCGAAGGCTGACTGAATGGCAAAATCAATTGGACGCTGACGTGGCAAGGATGAATAATGTCGACTTACCATATACAACTACAAATGAATCAGCAAGTGCAGGCAGAGTTGACGCTATAAAACTGATTCAATAGCTGAAGAGGAACATCCCCGGTCGAAAATATCAGCCACGTATTGTCAGAGATGACCTATGGATCTCCATTATCAGCGGCAGATCCTTCATCGCTCAATAAGGACCAACGGAGGGCATACGATATCATTGTCTGGCACTTGGATCAAACTTGCTGGGCAGAACCTCCACCTCTTCGTCTTATCATTCACGGTGAAGGTGGAACAGGAAAATCAAAAGTCCTTCAGACAGTTTCCGAAGCATTTAGAGCGCGAAACTGCCAGAGCAGGCTCCTGAAAGCAGCATATACTGGAGTGGGCTTCATTGATTGACGGAAAGACGACTCATACAATAGGTGGAATATCACTCACTTCAGGGCGCTTTGACTTGGATGACGCACTCAGCGAGGAGGCCAAAAGAAACTCGAGAGCTTCTGGGAGTCATACGACTATCTTGCAATCGATGAAATGTCCATGATTTCGAAAGACTTCTTTGCCTTGTTATCTCGGAATATTAGTATTGGGAAAAAGAAAGCAGACGGGTCATCTTACGGAGGGATTAATGTTATCATCATTGGTGATTTCCTTCAGTTTCCTCCCGTCGCTAGGCCAATCCGAGATGCGCTGTATTATCCCAGTAACGCGGAGACCGATAATCTGCAATCACAGATTGGACGAGCCATATACGAAGACTTCACAATGGCGGTGACATTGAAGGAACAAAAGCGAATTTCTGATCCTGTTTGGACGAATTCCTTCAGCACATGCGGAGAGGCACAGTTGAAGATCGACACCTACAGATGTTGCGCAAACTGATTGTTGGAAAGGATAACGAAATGGCCATTGACTTTTCAACTGAAATGGTGCAATGCAGCATTGGTGACACCCCGACATTCAGTGCAAACCAGTGGAATGCAGCCGCTTTGCGCAAGATGTGTCGAGACCATGGGAGGCAAATATTCATCTGCACGGCAAATGATACGATTAAAGGGAGGCCATTGACAATTAAAGAAAAATGCTGGTTGAATCTCACGTGGGCATAGCCGGAGACAGCGGCGTCGTACAGGAAAGGATTTAGCCTATCGTGTTGAGATCGCAATCGGCATGCAGGTCATGGTAACGATAATGTTGAAACTGACCTCGATATCACCAACGGAGCTCGAGGAGAGATAGTCGGGATTGTCTTGCACCCAGAAGAACCACCAATTGGCAATTCGTCTATAGTGAGATTGACGCACTTGCCAGCGTATCCTTGTCAAGCTTTCTCGCACAAGAGCAACAAGACTTGAAGGGTTACAGGATTGTGTAATCCCTATACAGCCAACTACAACAATTATCGCATCAAGTTTACCACAAATCAAGGAAAGACAATACAACGTACCGTTCGACGAACCCAGTTCCCTATCACAGCCGCGTACGCATTCACGGACTATCGTTCTCAGGGACAAACAATCCCATACGTTCTTGTCGACATTGCGCCTCCTCCAACTGGAGGTCTTAGTTTGTTCAACCTTTTACGTTGCACTGTCGAGGAGCTCGGGGCGTCAGTCCATTCGCCTCCTTCGGGATTTCGATGACACGACATTCAAAAAATCACATCCGCAGGAGTTGATGGCAGAGATGGAGCGTTTAAATCGATTGGACGAAGAGACAGAAAAGTGGTACAATAGAGTATTGAATAGAGATGTCGGAGTAGACATGTAGATAGATCGAGACATGGAATAGGACGGAGTAGAGATAGAGAATCGAGAACTGAACGCTTCGTTGACCTTGTCGATAAGATAATCAACGACGGGGTGTGGGAATCCAACCAAGCACGTGAGATTCAAAACCAGAATACGGAGAAACCTCGGGAAAAGGTTAGGAACGCATAGCTCCACAATTATGACACCGCACAAACCTTGCAAGCAAGGTAAGATAGATGCCACCAGGAACCAGCACCCTTATGTAAGCTGCTTACTAAGCGCCAAGAGCGGCAAATGTTTCGTTTGAAAAAATTCTCAAATTTCATTTGTTGGAAAAGTGTTAAAATGACTTTGGAGAATAAGAAAATTTTTGATATAATTTGACTTTAATTTTTATATTTTATAGATGAAAAATAGTCTTCATAGCTTCGTTTCAACTTTATAAATGCTCAGAACCAGGGGGCGCACATTTGGGCACTAGCGACACGTAGAGTCGTTGTTCACAAGCCGCGCAGTGCATGCGCGGCGCGCGCCACCGAGCAATCATATGACTAAAAGTGGTCCAAATACAATCACGTGCTGCATTATGTAAGCGGCAAAATGTGCGGCTGAAATTTTGGACTAACTTTTCTACTCACTTTTCTGCACACAAATGGATGAATGGAGTCTTTTAATCTTTCAGGGAAAAAAGGGGGAAAATCTTGAGAGATATTTGACATGAAAAAAATCTGAGCCCATAGATTTGTTCCCAATGACATTCCCCTTCATTTGGCGGGATTATATTTCGAATATATTGTGAGAGCACCAACTTATTGAGCTCAATGCTGGGAGATCAATTTGCTTACATAAGGGTGCTGGTTCCTGGTGGCATCTATCTTAACTTGTTTTGTCAACTGTTCACTCGGCCTTGTGATGTGTGATGAAATGCAGATTTGTTCAGTTCAGACCCCTCTGTGATGCGTGATGTGAACAGTTGGTCGTAATAGTACAGTACTCGGCAGGATCTCATGAAGTATATCCCCTACATGACAGAACAAGTGCAGGTATCAAACTTATCATATTAGCCAGTGCTACCGCACCACACCTTCAAGAAGCTAGATATCCAAGAATTGGGGTCCCAAGACATTGAAGACGGCAAATTTGTCGTGCTCCAACTTCATCTTTTTCATTGGCCCAACGTCACTATGCCACTGATTTTTCAGCCCGTCTATATTGATCGTATCAGGGTAGAACCCTTCATCATGCTTCACAGCCCAGTCAAAGTCGATAACTTTTACCGAGACCTTTTCTGGATTGGAGACATCCACCATAATATTCGGGGCCCGCAGATCGCCATGAACAAACCCATCACATTCAAGTGCACTGATTGCCCATTTCAGACCTTCAAAGACTGAAAGCCTTTTCGAGGCATTCAAATTGGGCGTCAGAACTGGGTCACCCAAGGGACGTCCTCCAGCACGTTCCATGACCACAACAATCAAATTCCCAATGACAGGCTGGCATCGAATGAGCTTTGGCGCTAACTCAAACTCTTCGCGAGCGAGACACTCGTGTGCTGCCTGGCCGTATCGCTTTACGAGCTTGACAACAACAAGTTGAGTAGGGTCACTAGCTGCACTAAGGTAGGTCGCGAGGAAGAGGTTATCTCGCATGTCTGCTGGCTCCGGTTGATCTTTTTGGCCTACTGGCGCTTGGTCATTGTCCCTATCCAGATGGCCAACAATTTTGAAACCTTCCAATGCATCCCATCAGTGGCTGAGAAGTGTCCAAAGGCATGAGTGTCGGTGAAGGGAAGTATGACGGGTGCGCCTCTCCGCTTTAGCTCTGAGTAGTATGCATCGAGCTGAGTAGAGCATTCGTTCAGAGCCACAGCTACACGTGCTAGTTTTTGCTTAACTCGCTCCGAAAAGGTTGTCTCGTTATCGAGGCTGAGGATCTCATTCACGACGACCGTTTCGAGGCAAACTGCGACAGAGATCTCAAGCTTGTGTCCATTGAGAGCGACGAAGATTTTCGGGAAATACGTCGACTCGAAGTAGTCCTTGTCCTGTACCCGCCAAGTTAATTTTCGAAGAAGCCAAGCAAATAAGATACATGCCTTGAATCCATACACCTCCTCCGCAAAACCTTTTGTCATTTGGGAAAGGGCGTCTCCTTGGTATGTGTGTTCACTTCAACGATGACCCTGGTGATTGGGCTATCTTTGTCGGTTTTGATCGTCGTCACGTAGGCGCCGTCAAACTTAGTAGACGCATTCCTGCCAACGTTAGCAACTTTGTACTCCAACTTGAGACTGTCCCCAAAAATTGCCTCCAAGAAGGCTTCGAAGCATCTAGTCGCGCCTGTTCACCGGATAATTTCTGATCGCGACGGAGATGAATTTGTCGCAGCGCTGTAAAAGGTTACCTCGTCGGGAAAAGCCTGCTTAGCTTTGTCGGATCCGAACGGGACACTAAGGTTCTCCAACCTGTACTGGAGCAATGCCAAGTTCTTATCGAAGAGCGCAACAGGGAATGTGTAGCGGTTTTCAGGACGGTCCATTAGGGCATATGCACGTAAATTCGCACATGCGTCCCCGGTTCCGACGGAGGACGCCCGCGTGATGCGAGCAGTTCTTAACGCCTGAAAGTGTGCGTCAGAAGGATGGCAGCAGATGATATACTAAAACGGCTGCGTACGAAAAGTTGTTCCCAATTCCAGAGGCCTTTTCAGATTCTTCTCCACTTTCTCTCCTGGATGATGTCAGAAGGGATAAGAGGAACAGCTGGTGACGACTCACTTGGTGCAGTCAGTCGCACCAGAATCGCCGAGATAAGATTTGTATCCTCATGCTTGAAGTCATTCTGAATTCGTGTATCATCACGAAGGATTCGGACATATTCATTGGCTAGCTCTGTTTTCTTTGCCGCTTTAGTTCGCTCGCGGAACCGGTCAAGGATTGGTTGGATCGAGAGGGGTTCTCCTCTTCCGTGGCGCTTCGGAATTTCCGAAGCGTTTACAGATTCTAGTGGCACTGGCTTTAGAATCCTCAAAACACGGAACGACGAAAGAGCATAATTCAGCAATGGCCGTTCCTCGTTCACGATCGCTTTGGCCAAATTTCGAACATAGGCCGTTGGCGTCATCTGGACAAAACCGGATTCCCACAATGGGATAAAGTCGATGTCGTCGACAACAACATATCTGATGAGGATCTCGTCCATCCTGGTTGAAGCTGCAACGCAAGTGAGTAGAGGAAAGGAGAAGAGACAAGACGAGGCCGGTGGATGCGTTGATCGTAGCGGAGACAAAAGAGCAGGAAGAAAGCGAACTTCCACGCTGAGACACTCAGGTTAACGACACCGGCCCGGAATGACAAAGTGGGTTCGACGCGCCTTTTATAATTAATTTACTAGCATCCTCTTTTCTAACTACCATCGTTGCTACTTGTTGAAGCTTCTGCGTTGTTTGCTATGAGCGTCCGAAGTGCGAAGACGGCCGCAGCTTCGAAGCTGCAGAAGATAGCGGCGGCCAGTGACGCGGACGGCGAAGATTCAGAGATATACGAGTCCGACGATGTGGCCGCCGCTCAGCTGGCGAGCGCGTTGTCAGAGGAAGAAAGTGACTATGCATCTGGTGGGTAGTCCATGTTTCGTGAGACACGTTTGCATCCGTGTTTACGCGTGAAGTATTGTCTAGGGGGGAAGAAGAGCAAGAAGGGAGAACCTCCAGCAAAGCGAGCAAAACTTGCAGCTGGATCGACGCCACGCAAGCAAGCGGCTAGTCCTGCGAAGACACCATTGAGAAGAGGCAAGAAAAGCCTGAGTCTACTTCCAACCATGCCTATAGACGTGTTATTTGAGGTATCGTCGATTATTATGTTGGTCTCAGCCCAACTTTGACCAGTTGCATTCTGCAGATTCTCGGTCAACTTACTCCCAAGGATCTTCTGAATGTATCGCGTACGAACAAGCTATTTCGCGAGACTCTCCTTTCCTCTGGGGCCAAGACGGTTTGGAAGTATGCTCTGAAAGGCCAAGGAGTGCCTCAGTGTCCGAGCGACCTCATAGAACCTCGCTGGACGAGTTTATTGTTTGGAAGTACTTGCGAGGTGGCTATAAATTTATATTTGCCGTATTGGAAATCTCTCATCTCATGGGAATTATCTTGTAATCATAGAACTGTGGCGCGAAAAATATCCAAAGGGTTGACTTCTATCTCCGGCGTCGCGTCTGTATAAAATGTAAGAAAACGAAGTCAGTCACTCCCACCTGTTTGTATCCTCTCCTCTTCTGATTCCGCGTATTGTATAGCCTTCTAGTCACGTCCAAGGTCAATAAGGCTTTCCCTGATTGTGACGAGATTATACTGGCGCTGGTACCCAGCACAAACGGTATGCTACCCTTTTAGTCCTTTTGAGCATTTTCTTACAATTTTTAGTCGGGGGATGGGCTCACGGCCATCGTAGCTCCAGCCAATTCTATTGGCATTCTGATGTCGCTGAAATGGCGCATACGATTGCGACCTATACTCACAAGAAACACATGAATATCCCGGGCGCTTACAATGAATGGAATGAATTTATAGAGCAGAGAGCGGCGCGAGTGCTCGAAATTCACTCCGTACGCTCCCATTCTTATAAATTTTACATCCCTCTAACGATAAGCATCCAGAGTGCTGCCAAATTCCAAGCGTGGTTTGAGGAATCCGCCTCAGATCGGTATTACGAAGTCAATGAAGCCAAGGAAAATCGTCTCAAAGCGTACGTTTCTCTCAATGATTAACTGAACTGCCTTTGACATTGCCATAGCATCCGCGCTAAATTTATTGATCTCGGGTATGACGAGCAAGATGTCTCGTATCTTCATTTTGAAAAGGAATGCAACCAAAAGGCTGCTTTGACTGATACTAGTATGTTTCTTTCTTTTTTCTTTGTATTACCTGGTCGAATTCTTTTTCGATAGTCTGGAAGCGAATTCGACCAATCCTTGAACCCGAGGTCATGAAAAGAAGGGATGAACGTATCGAGCGGCAAATTCGCGAGAATCGTGATCGTCGTCGAGGTCTTCTTTTTTCTTGCTACACGGATTACAAGTCTTCCCTCTCGCCACTTCAATGGAAGTACCTTCCTGACATCCTGGAGCTCATGGACAAAGAACCCTTCAAGGCCGTCATGGACTCCGCATACGATGTGACGGTAACTACAGCTGATTTCACTGCACTTATGCCACAATTCCCGGAAGCGATCGCACAGATCCAGGATGAACTAAAAGCAAAACTTGTGCAGAAACTAACTGAGGCTTCGGAGCCTGGTGAAGTCGTGCCTGCCAACTGCCTCGACCTCGCTACGTCCGTCTTTTGCTGCCACGGAACGTGCCAGTCAGAACTCTACGTTGTCGGCACCGACGATATCCTCTCGCACAACTGTGGTACCTACGCGCCGTCCTCTTACTATTATCATTCCTACCAGTACACAGCACGGGATATCAGAATACACCCTCTGGGTACCGAAGTTGCGAGATCTCTGGTACTTTGTGCTGGGCTAGACCCGGAGAAGGCACTCGCATCTGAAATGGACAACAAAGATCTTCGCTTCGCTTGCAATGCTTGCTCAAACGGAAAACCTTTAGGGTATACGTGGCGTACCGCAGTGAGTTGCTCCTTTTCAATATCTACTCATTGACGATGTCTAAACCCGCTCTTTCTCTGAAGTTAGCACATCGGTTGAAGCAACATCGTGGATTTGCTAACAGCCCTACTAGTTGGCGCATTCTTTCGCCCGATGAAACGACGTTTCTGAAACAAAACGAGGCGAAAGATCCAAAATGGACGATGCATAAATGGCAGTGCTCCCATTGTCCCGTCTTCCTACGCACCATCATCACCTCGGGAAGCCAAGGCGTCGCGCCTGAGACAGCCATCCAGCACGTTCAAACTGAGTAGGTGCAAGTTATTCAGAGTATTCCTGGAATTGACGCCTCTCTTCCAGTCATGCAATTGCTTCCCCCACTATCCCTGCCGATCTGTTCTTTTTCGAGAAGACGACGACTCCCTTCAGGTCGCCGGAAAAATTGAAATATGCACCGCCCCCTCCTCCTCGTCCCAAAGGACCTGTACCCCCTACTCGTCCTATTGATATAGTGAATAAGCTCTGCTTGTCGTGCTCATTGGGCTCTCAGGCCGCCCGGACTCGCCTTTTCAAACTTGCTGGCGTCGTCAGTCATTTACAAGCGAAGTAAGTGCATCGTATTCCCTGCAAATATAGCCATTTATCTTATATGTTCTTCAGGCATTCCGTAAATAATCCTCAAGAGGGCGTCCACTGGGCGGTTCAGAGTTAATAAGTATTTGGGAAAACACCTCTCCACCATTTGCGAATCATCTTTATACTTTACTTTTTGCTGGAAGACGTACAAAAGTTTTCGATCATGTCCGGCCATAAAATAATCTATTCCTCCTATTCTGCTTGGCTCCATGATATCTAGATACATCACGAATGTACCATATTCTATACCCGCTTGTCATCCGCCTTCTTCACACTTACCTGTCATATATTTCATACATATTATGTCCTATAATTCCCACCACGACTAGAAGGAGTACAGTGGGTCTTGTATGCACAACGTCACGCATGCTCGCAGTCATTCACAAAAAAAACCCTCCTGTCACATATCAGCTGACGTGACTGTCTCTAATCTGTTTTGTTATTTAAGCTCTGTTTACGATTGTCTTACCTGTTTCTTGTCGCTTCCTCCCCCCCCTCATGACTATTACGCTCAATTCTAAACCTTTATCCTTTCTGGCCATCCACACCTTGAAGAGTGTTTGGCATTTCTCGCTCTTTTCTGACCGCTAACAACATGGACACCAGTCATAATGCATACAGGCGTTCTTTTTGAACATACAGGCGTGAAAGGACATTGTTTGCCAAAAAAATGTTGTTTGCGCGGTCATTCACAACTCGCCCATCGATGTTCTGTTTGGAGCCGAATGGTTGTACGAATGGGGTATTACTGCTTGTAAGCACTTTCTTTCTTTTCTGCAGTAATTCTTTGATTCAAAATTTTTTAGCATGCACGCTGGATGACCTGAGTCTCCAGCGCTGGATATATTAATGAAAATATAAATGCGTTTAAACATGACATACTGTCCGCCTGTGCCCGTTTGAGTTATGAGAGTATTTCCATCTCCGCGATGGAAGTTGATTCCAATGAATGTAAGCATTTTGGGTGAACCCATTTGTATCCGGTTCAGTCGTGATTTTATTGCGAGCGAAGCGAGCAATCATTCTCTTAGTGGCTCAAGGGGGCTGTAAACAAGGCCAAACATTACTTACGAAAATCCGTCCTCGTTGTTGCGTCGCGCTATATAGTATTCATTTCTTCCTCAATGTCCCTCATATGCAGTGGATAGCAAGTTTATATTGTATTCTATAGAACTGTGTGAAAAAACCGCGCGATTTGGGCCTATCCTCGACGTGAACACAACTTTTCATTATCGACATTGAGGGCAGCGTAGCTGGGTAGTTTTACCCTCTATTCTCTTGTTCTTTTCGGATTTCTGCTGGCTTTCTGCATACCATCTCCTCTAATATCTTATGTGAGGTAGTTAAGCACTACAATATGCAGCAATGAGCTTGGGTCAGCCAGCGGGTAAGTTGCCGCGTCAGCCGGGACAAGCCGACTCGCGGCATTGGATGGCCGCACTATTTATGCCCGTGTAACGCGTTTGTTCTGGGAGTGATATTCTCGTTTTCCCCTTATTACCGAGTGGATGTACGAGCTCCTCTGCTTTTGTATGCTGCTTTCTTTTCAGAAGGCGCGTTAAAGTCGAAATTAGTTAAGTACTGCGGCCAGACGGGCGGAAACGCCGCGTCAGCTTCCCAATCGGGACACGTTGCCTGTAACGGTTCCTGATTAGATAGTTCATTTACTTACATGTTCCGTTGCTGGCATCATTAAGCGATGCCAGTATATATACCTCGCTACTTACCTTTGATACGGGAGCTTTTACTTTATTCACCCCACGTTAGGACCACCAATATATATTGAGTGCTAGTTCTATCCGGGTGATCTAAGGGCTCTACTTAAACGGAACGCGCGACGCGTTTCACTTTTTTGAACTACAATCATATAATTGGTTGTACTACTAGCTAACAAGCTACATATAAAAAGAAATAAAAAACCTCAAATAAAAATTAAACTACACAGACGAGACAAGATGTCGTCTACCGGAAACTTTCCAAGTAATTCCGAGAGCATGTACGCTTCGACGCAGTCACGTAGCGCGAGCGAACAAGCTCAACCGCCAGCTGAGCATGGCTATGAAGCCCGGGCTGGCACCACTGCCACGTCACGCTCGCCGGGTGCGAGCATTCGAAGCAGTGAACACACGATGACTCCCCAGACAAGAGCGGGAAGTCGCACAGCTGATTATCCGGCTGAAGGATACGAGCATAGCCGCTCTGAGGCTCCATCCGAAATATCCGTACCTTATCGGACTCCCGAGATGGACCGACGACACACGCCGCGGGCCGGCGCCAATGAGGCTATGCGTCGATACGGATTGGGAACAAATATTCCATCGTGCCTTTCAATACGTTCTTGGCACAAAAGCTTATGCTATTTTGGGCAGACTTCACGGAAGCGGAAGTGCCTATAGATAGACGCTCCGAACTGGTAGCCGAAGCGCTGTCGAGCACGATCCTGGCGCGCGGCGCTAAAGGGCTAGGACCAGGGAATGCCAATGACGAGATGTACGTTTCATCAGTAATGAAGCGTGTTGGACTCTGTGTTCAATTCTATATGGATATGACACATCGAGGTGATAACAGGGGCGTATATGCTCCTACCCCGAGAACTACATAGAATTAGTTCATCGACAAATAAATACTCGCCGATCTGAATCAGCGAGTGAAATACATGCGCCTATACCGCGGGCGCCTATCAACACATCAATCGGATCGCCGCATGATCAAAGTGAGCGCGCATCAATTGAGTACGTAGGATCGACTCAAGCGCCTTCCGTTAATGTGGGATCTAAAGACACAGAATTATCGAGATCTGTTAATTCTAAAATGTTAAATGAGTACCACGCTGCGGGGCTTGACGAAAGTTATGAGAACCAATCCCCAAAGCAATATAATAATACATCTGTGAGATTTTCAACTATACCTCCACCAGTTGTAAAAGAAGAACCAATTCCCTCGTATATACCGAGAGATGGGATAGTATGATAAATGAAGGTGCTCAATATTATATACATCATGGATTCATTTCGCGAAATAAACTACTGGAACTTGCCGGACGGTATAGAATACCCGGTACATCACGAATTGGAATAGCAAATGATATGCAGGACCGAGCTGTTTTGCAACAGATACGGGACAGGGACATTGAAGTTACTGGTCGGACAAATTACTCAGACCAAGGAATTCGATGGAATGGGAATGATGTAATTGATGTTATGCGTGAATTGTTCATAAATCATCAAGTTCGCGAGCAAGAATCACATAGTAATGTGAATCAAGGAAGTCAACATGGGCAAGTTGCAGGAGCGCCTAATCCTGGAGACCCTGGAGGACCAGGTGATGATGATGACAAAGGCGAACCAGACCCAAATCGACGAAATAATGATCACAGAGATAAACGTGATCAAGATAAAGACAAGGGAAAAAATAAAAATCCTTCACAAGAAATAAAGGCGCCTATACCTTGGGAGGTGCCTCGCCAAAGTAGGGATAATGATTCCGGTTTTTGGAACAAATCAGTTAGAAATCGGCCGTCACTAAAGACAGCAATACATGACGTGCAAGATCGCTATCGACACGATATGCATGAGCGCTTAATTAATATAATCCGTGATCATTGCGGAACTAAGCGTATATTTGGAGGAGAAAAGGATAGGCCTAAGCCTCCTGATATGAAGGATCTTGTTAAATACAAAGGAGATGACAAGATGAAAGTCCTAGAAACCTGGGTAACAGATGTATCTATTTACTTTGCACTTGCAAATTTAAGTGGACTAGAGAAAGATGAAGCACGAGTTTATACAGTAACCTCTTGGTTGAAGGGAAGGCTCATAGCTTTCTTAAACACCATGTCTTTGGACAGAACCGAACCAAGGTTCATTGGACCTTTGAGGAAGTGGTTACAGCATTGTATGATCGATTCATCCTTGCCTCAGTTACGCAAGATGCACGTACCTTGTTTGAAAAAGCAAGATACAACACAGAGACTGGAATACAGGGACTTTATGATAAGATCTGTGATATTTCAGAGACTATGCTCGATCATCCAGATCGCTATACATTGGCAGATAGATTCATCCGTGCAATCCCATCAGATTGGCGTAAAGAGTTATTTAACCGTGACTTCACGCCTGAAATGAATACAATTGAGGAACTTGTGGAAGAAGCCAAATCTATAGAGGCTGCTGAGCGTACCGCACGCCACTATGAGGACAGTGCTCCCTTAGGCGTGTTTACAAATCACAAGAACTCTCAAGCCTTCCGATCAGGAAGACGAAATGATGGACAAGATACGGGCTCACCTCGTGAGCGTGAGCGCGAGCGCAAGAAAGTGATGCAGATGCGTGATAGGCGCCCATCACGACCCTACCATCAACCTCGAAATGTGAACGACATGCCTAGTCGTCCAAAGGTAGAAACAAGGCAACTAGTTGTTCGTAAATCATTCCCTAACGACCGAGGGAATGACGTGAACCGCAAAAATAATGACAAGGCACTTAGCCAAGTTAAATGTTTTGCATGTGGAAAAATGGGACATTATGCACCTGATTGTCCAACTAAGAAGAATCATGGACATAATAGACAAGAGTATGTGCGCGCAGCACATACAACAGCAGGAAATGAAGATAATGATGACTTAGATAATAATCGTCCTATGTCTTCATACTCAGTATCTGATGGCGAAAATGAGAATCAATCAGATGCTTCGCGAGGAGATAGTTCCAATGAAAATCAGCAAAGTGATACAGAATCTGTTAATGTTCCATATGAAAATGACTACTACACTCGAGAGTCAGAGACAGAAAGCCTTTATGGAATGCGAGGTATAGACAATAATGAATCTATGGTACTCGATTTCCATAACGTGGATGTGAATGATACTATTCAAGCAATGACTGAAGTTACACCTGACATTGAGCAGCAAAAGAAAGTTATAAATGTACAGCGTCGAAGAGGTACATTCAAATCAAGTGGGACCGACCACGGCCGGTTACACCGCCGGAACAGAAACTTTGTCTGATAACCTATACTAAGGTCAATGGACAAGAAGCACTACCACAGCAATAACACCAGTACTTGTTGATATTGCTAAGATAAAAGCTTTTCCACTGCTTGATCCACTTACGATCCAGTTGGGAACAGTTGGAAGTCATGCAAAGATCACGCATGGTGCTGAAGTTGACATCGGAATGCCTGGTGTTAAAGATAACATATATGTCGATATATGTAACTTAGATCGCTATGATCTAGTAATCGGAACTCCATTCATGCACAAGCATGGAGTTATTCTTGACTTTGGACGGAAAGTAATTACTATAAATGGTAAAGAACTTCCGGCTCTCCCTTATCCAGCAAACATTGAGCCTCAAGTGAATAGAGCGCGGGCCAGTGATCATAGAGCCGAGTGACTACGAAAGCACCAACCTTCTATTGAGGAGGTGGTGGATGAGGATGACCTACGAGTCCTGCGGGATTCATCATCACGTGCACTACCAGATTCAATTGAGTCAATTGTAGCGCATATTAGCATAAGTGTTGAGGATCTTAAGAATCCTCAGCAGGGGGGAAAGAGCACACAAAATGCGAAAAAAGTTGAGAAAATGACAGATCACAAGCGTAAATCTGAGAAACCGAAAGTTAAAGTTTCTGATAAATATCGGGAACAGAAGAAAAAACAAGTAAATGTGGTGAAAGATAAAGAGCCACTATCACAGAGCAATATAGCATACTGCCAACCAACATCTTCAAAAGTTAAAGTTGAAGATCTCATAGATGATGAGACAGAGAAAAAGATCTTAGATGAGATTGAGGGGAACAAATCAGTAAGCGCCCACATGTTCGATCATTTTGGGAACGTCCTATACCAAATCCAGAACTAGAATGGGTATATGACCCACGAATGCCCAAAGAATTGAATCAGATCATGTATGACATGACTGCGCACAAGACTAGAATAACCGTACCCATAGCAGGAAAATATCGAACTGCACTTCCTGATGAAATATCAGATTCAGTTGAGTTTGATACTATATATCCTAATGCGAAAGACCTTCGGAAGAAAGAAACTCGAAGTAAAAATAGATTGAATTCAATTCAAGATGATATTGAGAATATAAATAAACTCAAATTACGATTTGAAAAGCTTAAACCAGCGCCTAAAGAAGAGATTCGCGCAGCTCAAGAAATCAAATTACCTGATCGAAAAGGAAAGGCAAAAGCTGTCTTGACAGAAGAGGATATTCCGCAATTACGGGATAACTGGAGACAGGAATACGATGATATTGTGAATGGTACTCCAAGTAAACTTCCGCCATTTCGGGAAATCAACCATGAAATACACCTTATAGATGAGAATCAAAGATATAATTATCATACTCCAAGGTGCCCGCAATCACTACGAGCCGAGTTTTATGAAAAGCTTAACCGTTATGTGAATGCGGGATGGTGGGTTGCGAGTAGCGCAACTCAAGCTGCACCATTGATGTGTATTCCAAAGAAGGATGGGAAACTGAGGACTGTCGTTGATTGCCGTCAACGTAATGACAATACAATAAAGGATGTTACGCCTTTACCTGACCAGGAAATAATTCGAGAAGACGTAGCTCGAGCTAAATATAGATCCAAAATAGATCTTACAGATGCATACGAGCAAGTACGAATACGACCTGAAGATGTCTTTAAAACAGCATTCAGTACGATCACAGGAACTTATATGAGTAATGTGATTCAGATTGGAGATTGTAATGCACCAGCCACGTTTCAGCGGCTGATGACCTTTATCTTCCGAGATTGCATCGGACGATTTTTGCATGTATATCTGGATGACTTGTTCATATTTTCGAACACCATTGAAGAGCATGAACAATACCTCAAGATTATATTTGATCGACTGCGAAAACATCAGTTGTACTTAAAATGGGCAAAGTGTGAACTTTACGCAGATAAAATTGACTGTTTAGGTCACATCATTGACAATGAAGGAATTCATCCAGACACTGATAAGTTAGATCGGATTCGAAGCTGGAGAACACCTCGAAACTATAATGATATCCAGCGTTTTGTTGGACTTGTAAATTATATTGGCAATTTTTTACCAAATATTTCAATGTATACAGGACCGCTTATGGCCATGACGCAAAATGGCGCACCATTCCTGTGGCGTCCTATACATCAGAAGTGTTTTGAAATGATCAAACACTTATGTACAAAGACTCCAATATTACAGCCTATCAAGCCCGAGAAAAGGATCCAATTTGGGTTATATGTGATGCGTCAAAATCCGGCGTAGGAGCTATGTATGGACAAGGTCCAAGCTGGAATCAATGTCGACCTGCAGGGTTTATGTCGAGAAAGTTCACTGCTGCACAGCACAATTATGCAGTGCATGAACTTGAAACATTAGCAATACTAGAAGCACTAATGAAATGGGAAGACAAGCTTGTTGGATATAAAATACACATTATAACCGACCACAAAGCATTAGAGTTTTTCAAAACACAGAACACATTAAGTCATCGACAACGGAGATGGCTAGACTACCTAGCTCGCTTTACGTTTGACATTACTTACGTCAAAGCGAACGAACTGAACAAGGTCGCAGACTGTTTGTCGCGATATTACGAGAATGATACACCTGCAGATATTTATAAACCATATGAATTTGTAAATGCAGATGTTCGAATAGACAAAGATGGAGATGACTTGCCCCGCCAACGTTATCAAGAGGTATTTGAAAGTACAGATTACCTACGGGCAATGGATGAACCAATTGTTCGTAGAAGTAGCCGAATACGACAAATGAAAGACCGTGTAGAATTGCGTGATAAAGAAGCAGATGAACTCAAAAGTACGAGACTAGGAGTTCACCCAATTCCAGAAGAAATAAAGAGAAATCTCGTTCAACTCGAGAACACGTGGATCCTACACTAGAAGAGGTGTTACGCAGTACCGCGAAACATCCTCAGCCAAAGCAATTGAAAGATGACTCGTTTATTCGAGAAATCAAACTTGGCTATAAGTCTGACAAACTTTTCCAACTTATTATTAAAGAGCCGGAAAAGTATCGTCAATTCACCGTGAAGGACAATATTATCTATACACGGAACTTGAATAATGTTGATGTGACATGCATCCCACACAATAGCCGTGAAGTTATCACGCAAATAATTGACCAAGCTCATACTATAGTTGGTCATTTTTCAGTTCATAAGACATCAGATTATATACGTCGATGGTTCTGGTGGCCTCGAATGGGGAAAGACATTGAGGACTGGTGCAAAACATGTATTACATGTCAAGTCACAAAGACGTCGAATAAGCATCCCTCCGGAAAGCTTCATTCACTTCCTATTCCCACCAAGCCATGGGATTCAATTGGTATGGACTTTATTGGTCCATTCCCTGAATCTAAAGGATTTAATTATCTTTGGGTAATTATTTGCCGCATGACAAGTATGGTACACTTAATTCCCGTACATACAACTATGAAAGCATCCGAACTCTCATGGATTTATCGGAGAGAAATTGTGCGGTTGCACGGACTTCCGAGCTCAATAGTGAGCGACCGTGACTCGAAGTTCACGTCCAAGTGGTGGACGGAATTACATAAGATCATGGGCGCTAAACTTTTGATGTCAACGTCATTCCATCCGCAAACGGATGGGCAAACAGAGCGCGCAAACAGATCCGTTGCGCAAATATTCAGAGCAACAGTCTCACCTGATCAGAAAGACTGGGTTGACTGTATTGATATGACCGAGTTCGCGATAAAATGCAAGCGTCTCGGAAACTACTAAGTACACACCGTTTGAATTGAACAGCGGCTATCTGCCGTCAATGATCAAAGAAATTAAAGGACGAGAATATCCTAAAGGTGTGCGGGAGTTTGCACAAACTGCACTTGAGAATCTCGCACGTGCACATGATGCTATTATAGAGAACAGAGCGTTTCAGACGCTCAAAGCTAACAGACATCGAAGCGACGATCCGTTGCTAAAAATAGATGATCTCGTCTTTCTATCTACGGAAAACTTGAATTTACCAAAGAACAGGACGCGCAAACTTCGCCCGAAATTTATCGGACCTTACAGGATAACTAAGGCGCATCCTGAAACGTCTAATTACACTCTGGACTTACCTCCAGTACTGAAAAAACGACGAATTAATGAGACATTTCATGTGTCTCTCCTGAAACCATATCTTGCATCTTCTGATGCATTATTTCCTAATAGAATGACTCCGGAACCGTACGATTTTGGAGCCGGTGATGACCAGGAGTGGTATGTCGACGAAATCATAGGCCATCGACGAAACACTTCGGGTAAATTAGAATATGAAATACGGTGGTCACTTGGTGATACCACATGGGAGCCGCATGATGAATGCAAAAAACTCGAAGCTCTGGACCGTTATCTGGAGCTCCACAATGTTAAATTCCCTTCCCAGCTTCCGAAAGCGCCGAGGGGAATCGTTATCCGTGATGCTCGGCGATGATAGCTGGGTTATTATCAAGAAACATGGGGAGATAACAATTCCTCCCCCTTTCTAACCAATACCCTCGTATTTTACTCGTAACAAATCGAATTCTTCATGTATCTTCGCGGTCGAAACCATCGCGGAAACGCAAACGGACGCTCTAACGAACGGCCGACTCACTTTGGTATGAACTCTACTATGGATGAGTTCACAAAGGGGGAGATCTGACCGCAAAAAATCGCATTTTTCGAAACAGATAACCATAGAGGCGAACAGCAGCCTTCCAGCTCGACGCAAAGTGCTAGGAATCGTCCCTGGTACTCTTCCGAACGGGCCACACCCGAGTTTCGTCGCTCCGACACTGGTGCATCTTCCAGCGCCCATACCCAACCGAGCCCCTATTTGGGACAACCGTCCATGGCACCGGATTCTACCCTCGCTGACGACCTCATTGCGAGGTCTAATCGCTTGTTCGGACCTATGCCAACCTCCTACAATGCTCCTGGGCTGAACTACAATGACGCGCCAACCGCTGACATTCATACGGCTCGACCTTCGAAGCGCAGACGTGCTGACCATGTCCAGGAGCGCACGACCCCGGTTATCATCCAGCCGCCGGCTTCACTCTCTGTCGCTGCTCGAGGTCTTGAGCAGATATCCCCTGAGGAAGAGGAGCGTGTTGGCTTGGTGCGCGAGGCGCTTTTGGGCGTGCGTCGACGTTTAAAGGGCCTGTTCGCTGAAGCGGACCCTAAGGACTACGTAAAGCCGTCTGATAAAACTACGGACGCTGCCTTGAAAATATATCTTGATTTTGATCGGGATATCTATCCTCCTCCATCTGACGGAGTCGAGAGCGATGCACGCAAAGCAAAACGTCAAAATATCAACAAAGGAATCTACAGTCAGATTGCTGAGGCCTATAAACTCGAGCTCGACCATGCAAAGCGCAAATTCACGCGTGTCAATGGACTTGTCGCTATTGACGGCACACTCGAGCGCCCAAATAGCCTTTACAATGTTGGGTTGTTGTGGGGTGCTGGCTTCTACTATACGAGGAACAATATGTTCGTATATGGTGACCTGTCAACTACAGTGATATCACACATCACGGAGACACGGGGAGCTGAGTTACTCGACTCTCCGGATACCCCAATCTACAATGCAGCACCTCGAGGCTTTCCACGTACTGCAGACGAAGCTAGAAAACTCATTGCAGTGGCACGTACACGCCCACACCGTGATGAGGAGGACAACCGACATGCAGCGCATACGCTCATTCGCTCATTCTATAACGCCGCACTTCGGATTGACCCGACAATGCGCGATGATGCAATGAACTTTGTTCTTGATCCTGAGGAGTACGACCCCACCTACTTCCCTAAAGGCTTTAAAGATCCGGAATCATTTCTTCCATTCTCTACGATGCCGCCGACCCGTACCAGTCGCGCAAATGGCAAGAATGGAGGATATGGGTTACCCGATCCTCGAGACACCTTCCACCTTACCGACTGGAGTCGATATTATTTAACTCATCACACCTATGGTACTAGAAATGCTATCAAGGGCCTTATCATGGACTATGCTGGACGAGTACGGTTGGAGACAGTCTTCGCCAACCGCTTTGCTCATTCCATTGGGCCACGTACTGTGGATGCTCGCAAAGCCTATATGGCCCAGTTTGCTATGCTAGCTGCACAACCGCACTTATATCAAGAGCGTATTGATGCGTACAACACTTCCAATCCCACTATGCCATTCATTGAAGCGAATGGACCGCCGTTCTCCATTATGCCGCATAACCTCATTGAGGCAAATGCGAAGAATTTTACTCTTGATGACATATGCACTCATCTCATTGAGAATGGTGTACCCGTGTCAATCATTGATCATTGTTACGCTTACGGGCGTCAATTTCTCGACGAAATCTTTGTCAACATTGGATGGAGAGACAAAGCGCGTGCTGTCGACGATGAGCGCATGGAGCGCTTGAAGACTTATGGAGTACCACCAACCATCCCTCAATGGACTGGGTGGTTTATTCCTACGTACGATGACTGCCGGCGCTTAAAGCACTTCTTCGAGCAAGATCGTTCAGCATTCAATCTGGATAGCCCGTATTGGGTTTTGTATGGTGGAGATCATATTCCTACCATCCTCATGTCGCGTCTTGATGTTGAGACATTCACTCCACGCATCTGGGGTACCGTGGATGAACCTTCTGATGTTACTATGGCCGCACCTGTGACATCTGAAGCGCCCAAGAGTCCGGTCCATAGTGAGCCGACTGAAGCGACTGCTGCTTGATGTAATTATGTTTGTATGTGCTCACTCAATGGTCGGTCTCTTATTATCTTCCTTTCTTTCAATTAAACTTTACCCATACTTCGATCCGGGGATGTATTTGCTAACGCGAGTATGTCCCTACCATTACCCAAATCTTATTCTATTTTTACTTCACCTATGATCGAGGGATGCTAACGCGTCCTTACGGTTACCCTTATTACTTTCATAACATTTTTCTTCAGATTGTCAATGCAATCTCAAAGGGGGGAGTGTAACGGTTCCTGATTAGATAGTTCATTTACTTACATGTTCCGTTGCTGGCATCATTAAGCGATGCCAGTATATATACCTCGCTACTTACCTTTGATACGGGAGCTTTTACTTTATTCACCCCACGTTAGGACCACCAATATATATTGAGTGCTAGTTCTATCCGGGTGATCTAAGGGCTCTACTTAAACGGAACGCGCGACGCGTTTCATTGCCGTCTCTCTTATCGTTTACCATCGTTCTTCCAGGATTCGATTCATTCCAACGAGACAAAGATTTATGGCGCCTGAAAATGGGACTTTAATGCTTTAGACTAAAATTTCGGCTTAAATGATTCTCAATTGCGCCCACGAACTCGGATGGCGCAGCGAGCCTTTCCCCCGCAGGAGCGGATCCTTAATACATGCCATGCTATTTGGAGATCACACTACTGGCATACAGGCATCTGCGTTTACAGTCTTACAGACTGAGAAGATGTTCTGAGGTATTTACTCTCTCTGCATGGTCTAAACTGGCAGGAGGCACAGAATATGTTTGAAAATTGAAAGCACTGTACTAAGTACTAAGTGGCTATCAAGTACGATGAATACATCGAGATAACATTCACCTGACAGCAGAGTGGTGGGCTCTGCCGTGCTCGTCGCGGCCTTGCGAAGCTTTTATCTATTATATTCATGTGGCGCGCAGTCCAACTTTCTGAACTTTCTTAGTCAATATTTCAAAAACGTTCGGCCCATGCCGAGCTGAGTTATGTGCATTCGCTTTCGGCGCCACTTGCTAGTATCTCTACCACTTTGTCTCATATTCCATGTAAAACCTACGGCTTACCCTCTTGCTACACCACCTCCATTCGCCTTCCTTCCAAGTCTGACGGTCACATTTGGGATCTGAAGCTCTGAAATACTGGCGACGTTAACGTCTCCTATTACTAATGAGTACTACTTACTCGCATTCGCAGCTCAAAGGCTGCCGTGGTTGCGAGGCGCGGTTCAGAGATGCCGAGTCAGAAGGTGGGAAAGTGCGGTATCAGAGGAAGAATGCTATGAATCTGGTGAGTTTCCACATCTTGTAATATGTCGTCGCACCTGTATTTACGCGTGAGATGTTCAGGATACGAAGTGTTCAGGGCGAGGGGGAGCCTCCGCTAAACGAGCAAACCTTGGGGTGGCATCTACGTGGCGCGTTCAAACGGATAGCTCGGCGAGGACGGCATTAAGGAGAGGCAAGAAGAGCCTTAGCTTGCTTCCAACTATGCCGTTAGACGTGTTGTTTGAAGTAAGTATCGTCTACCTGACACTGTCACTGCTCGCACTCAATTTAAACTTAATGCAACTTGTTCCTTTATAGATTCTCGGCAAACTTGCTCCGAAGGATCTCCTGAATGTAGCGCATACGAACAAGCTATTCCACGAAACTCTTCTTTCCAGAGGCGCGAGAACGGTTTGGAAGGACGCTTTGAAAGGCCAGGGAGTTCCCGAATGTCCGAGCGACCTCATAGAACCAAGGTGGGTGAGTTTACTATTTGGGACTACATGCAAGGTAATTATATGTTCTTACCGTCCTACTGGCAAATACCAGTAATATAATGATCCTATTTCGTATCCTAGAGGTGTGGAACGCCAAACGTCCGGAAGGTTGACTTCCACCTGAGGCGGCGTGTCTGTGTAGGTTGTAAGAAAGCGAAGTCAGTCAATTTTCCTTGCCTGATTTGTCTCGTCCTTCCATTCATCCCATGTTGTAGCCTGTTAGGCAAAGCCAGAATTGCACAGTACTTCCCAAAATACGACGAAACAATTTTGAGCCTTGTGTCATGCACAAACGGTACAATATGCTGTTTAATTTTCGCAATTCGCAACCCTCACAAATGTTTCATAATTCGCAGTTGGAGGATGGGCTCAAGGTCATAGCAGCTCGCAAAAATTCTGGTGGAAATCTGATATAGAGGAAGTGATTCGGGTTTTTGCCACCGCTAATGACAAGAAATGCAGGGGTATCCCTGGCGCTCAAAAAGAATTGAAGACATTCAAAAGGCAGAGATTGGCTCGAGTGCGCGAAATTTATTCAGTAAGTTCACTACCTCTCATTGCATGCCTATTTGACGATTATATCGTAATTATCACCTAGACTGCCGACTCATTTCAGACCTGGTTCAAAAATGCTGCCTCGGATCGGTATAAGGAAAACAATCAATCTAGGATCAATCGACTTGAAGCGTATGTCGTGTTCCATTTACCTCAATGATTGGACTGTAGAACTAAATTTGACATAGCATCCAAGCCAAATTTCTTGAACTTGGATACGACGAAGAGGATCTCTGGTTCCTTCCTTATGAAAAGGAATGTAATCAAAAGGCCGCTTTGACTGATAATAGTATGTTCTTTTTTTTCTTCTCCCCAAAGTGACATATCTAACTTTCTTTCTTATAGTTTGGAAGCGAATTCGACCAAAACTCGAACCCCTTATAGAACAGCATCGACACTACCGCCGTTATTGGAATAACTGACGGGTGAAGTAGAGCCTTATTGGTGATGTAGAGTGACTCTACATCACTAATACTCTACTTCCACAGTACTTACACATATTCTACATGGGATCATCAATTTATAATATACGTTGCATTCTTGTTCATACTGTAGCGTCCCTCTCAAACTTCTTTCTCGTCTTTCTCCACTTTTGAATTGCGAGCTGTCCTTAAAGTTAAGTTGGCGTATGGGAATATGTACACTTGTTTGGCTGTAGCCTCTCGATATCCCTCAGATGAATCTGAATGAATGGACATCGTTCAGGTCAAGAAAAGTCCACATTGCGCAGCTTTAGCATCGATGGCGCTCCCTCCACAGCTCCTACACGCACTAGAGAACTTCCGGGACCAGGCCAAGGACGCCATCTTTGCGCTTTCCGCGTGTCTTTGCCAGCAAACACCAAAAGTGAAGATCAATGGGCGGACGTGTGAGTTTTTGCGTGCATTCTATATGCTGGTGGCGAGGAGAGAACCGGGACTGATCCTCAGCTTCGTAATGCAGTCCAGATAATCAAGGTTCTCGGAGAGGGTGGCTTTTCATTCGTGTATCTGGCGCAGGACGAGCATAGCGGGGTGGGTCTTGGTCGAAGTGCTTCCGTTTCAGTTTCGGTGCTCATGGTTTGGTGGTGTGTGTTTAGAGGCAGTTCGCGTTGAAGAAAATACGGTGTCCGACGGGTCAGCAGAGCGTAAAGGAGGCGTTGAGGGAGGTGGAGGCGTATAGGAGGTTCAAGTACGTGCCATCATAGACCAGGTTCTAATGCCGGCTTAATCTTTCGCGGTCACAGACATCCAAATATTATTCGGATACTGGTGCGCAGCTTCCATGAAATATTGGGAGCAGATTCTCACCATGATTTAGGATTCAGCCGTTGTACAAGACCCCGAGGGCGAAGGCCAAATTGTGTATTTGTTTCTGCCTCTTTACAAGGTGACTATTTTGTTGCATCTCCGTATGCACCTCCATGTTCACCTGCACTCTAGCGAGGAAACCTACAAGACGTCATCAACGCAAACGTTGTCAATGGCCGCCACTTCCCCGAACAAGAAATGGTGCGCCTCTTCCGCGGGACCTGCCTCGCAGTACGCGCCATGCACGAATACCGGCCAACAACACCGCAGTCCGCCGTCGCCTCAAAGAAGGCAGCAGCGGAGGCCGCGAATGGGAAGGCCAAGCGCGGAAAGGCCGCCCAGGACGACGATGACGACCACGACGAGCGCTTCCCGCAGGCGGAAGGCGACGCGGAGGGAGGGTACTCGTACGACGGCGCCTCGGCGAGCGTGCCGCTGGTAACGCGGCACCAGATGGACGAGGAGGGCGAGGTGGTGTTTGACGGCGACGAAGAGGTGGCGCATGCGCAGCAGGAAGGGGCCGCACTGGAAGTGGTGCCCTATGCGCATCGCGATCTCAAACCTGGGTCCGTCCGATTCCTTGCCTGTGTTTTTCTGCTCATCGCTGAGACTGAATGGTATAGCAACATGATTGCGGATGATGGCAAGACGCCGATTCTAATGGACTTCGGGAGTACGATGCTAGCACGGGTGCATATCGAGAACCGATCGCAGGCGCTCCTGCAGCAGGTGTGTTCAATTTTCGTGAGTGGCTAAGCTCAAAAGGGACTAATTATGCGCAGGATATCGCAGCCGAGCAAAGCACGATGGCGTATCGCGCACCTGAGCTTTTCGATGTGAAACAGGGCAAACGATAGACGAGAAGGTGGACATTTGGGTTCGTTGTGATTTCTTCACTCCCGCTATCTCCACAACTAAATGAAATTCTCTTGTTTGGCTGCTTCTAGTCCTTGGGGTGTACGCTGTACGCCCTGGCATATTCCCATTCACCCTTTGAGAATATCCAGACGACGGAGCAGGGTGGCTCAATAGCGATGGCTGTCTTGAACGCGCAGTATAAGCACCCTCAGTCCGCGTACTCGCAGGGGCTCAAAAACCTCATCGACAGTATGCTGAAGGTGAATCCTGCTGACCGACCAGACATTAATCAGGTATACTATTCTTCTTGCTTGCATTGTAAGCAGATTACTGATAGAGGTTCGCGCTGTAGGTCATCGCAATGACAGACAGGGTCATTCAAAGTCTCTCATGAGAAGCCCTCTCTACATATTTATCGCCTTCATTTTTAGCCCCTTCTCTGCACTGTAACACTCCACGTTCCTTCTCTGGTTCCCGGATTTCTGGATCTCTTGATTATGCTTATATCTTTATTGTACCATGTGGACTTGCATATATATCCTCTTTGAATCTAATTGTGGACATCGATATTCTGGAATCTGATCATAAGCGAAGAGTCTAAAAATCCTGGTTGGAAAAGCGCTAGCTTTGGTCGGTCATGAAATTGCGACTGCCTTTTTCTTGGGACGCTTCGTCGTGTCTTTGCTACCCTTCGACGCCGTCAGTGCACGCTCGCGAGCGCTTTTTGTTCGATCTGATATTGACCTTGCAATGGTTTTCACGGAATCCCTGGCCTCCGCCGGGACGCCTTTTGTTGTTGAATTCGATAACGCAGCATCAACCGTGCCATTTTCTGTCTTCGAGTGCTTCGGCTTTCGTGGCTTTTTATCGGATAGTTGACTGTTGGCGACTGACGGCACTGGTGGGGTAACACTTTCCTCGCGTGCTCGCTCAACTTTTCGCTTCTTCTTGGGCGGTGAACTCGCTTTGGTGGGAGAAAGCGAAGTGGCGTCGACGTTGACGTTGTGTTTTTCCTTCTTGGACTTTTTTGACGATCCTGGATTGGGTTTAGTAGCTCCTTCTGGATTGAGGAGAGAGCTGCTGCCGCTGGAGCCGGTGAAAAGTGCTGCTGCTGCTGCTTTCTTCTTCTCGGCCTCCTTTGCGAGTTTGGCCTTCCTTTTTTCACGTCGAAGTTTTAAGGACGCTGCACGCGCTTTCTACAGGAGGTGGGTGGGTTGGGAGAGTTAAATTCGTACCAATTCACACTCCCCGATAAGATAAGGGAAACCGAGCGAGTGCACACCTTCTTCTCTGCACGTTTGGATGTAGCGTTCTCGGATGGGGCCAGCGACAGCTTGGGCTTCTCCTCCGCATTGCGTTGCAGGACTTCCCAGGCGCTTTCGTCAGACTCCGCATGAGTGGCTAGTGTTTTAAATTGCCTCAAGCGTCGGTCGTGTGCCTACAGAACCACGATGGGAAGGATGTTTGTTAGCCAATAATATGAATGTGGACCAGTGGAAGCGTACATGCTTTGGCTATACGGTGCAGCTGCACCATTTTTGCTCCCTTGAGCAGCTTCCCGGGACACACGATGCAGGCTTTGACTTCTGGCTGGACAGAGACGACGTAGATGGAGTCCACCAACGCCTGGCGAACGGTAACGTTTGGGTCTTCTTCCTCGTCGTTTTCGTCGGCGCTTTCATCACTTTCCTCTCCCTCTTTGTCCCCATCCCCAGCTGCGCTATCGCCTTGCCTTTCCTGGTCCTCATCCTCATCGTCGGAGCCATCTGAGTTGTCAGAGTCCGAAGCTGACTCTTCTGAATCAGTGTCATGCATGCCCAAGATCTCCTTCATGTCTTCGTCCAGTCCGAGCTCCTCTTCTTCTTCCTTCTTTAGACGACGCTTTTCCACGCGTTTGAACATAGTCGAGGTATGTCACAGATAAGCAGGATGAAAGAAACAGAGTCAATGATAGTCGTCGGGGTCAGAGAGGCATCGACATCGTGTCCACTTTTTTTAATCGACCAGCCGGCGGCCCGACGGATTTACACAGGCGCTCGCTCGCTCGGCACTGCAATGCCGCTTCAGCGCGTGGCGCATCGAGCGCAACTGATCCACGCAAAAAAGAGGGCGGTTGAGTTAAGTGTCCAACTCCGGAGCTTCCCCGTGGACTGGCCCGACCTCTTCACCGCGAACGCTCACGAAGTTGATCAAATTCCTACGACTTGGTACCACCTGCAATGTTCCCATGGCCATCGACCTTTGCATGGAGCGTTTCGAAGTTGCATAAGAGTGCTTCTTGCCTTCTGTTTGGAAAACATACTATCATTGCTCGTGTGTCTTATCAATAGTGATTTAGGCGAGCTACAGGACTAAGGGTAATCAGTCATCGGAGACCATGGCGAAGTGCCGGATTCTGAGCACTTGCCAAGCGTGTCTCAGTACTTGGTATGGTGTACCTTACGGCCGGATAGGTACATAGCTTCTCATATTGAGAACTCAATAGCGGAGCCTACCGTCCGTGTGCTTGTGAACTTCGTCGCTTGAGACTAAACGGCGTCTTCCAGTCTTCGACGCCTCGTTTTCGAAGAACACAATATTAGCCTCGGCATAAGAAACGATAAATAAAGATAGTGTTTGACTTCTAGACGGGCAAACCATTCGATTGATTGATGGTACATCCCATAGGGACATGTCGAGAATTGTCATAAAAGCCCATTTTCCCTCGCCAAGCAAATTTATTGGCGCCGGTGTGTCCACGCTCACACCAAAATTAGGGCTACCTGTGTAGGAAAGGTCGAAGAAGCTGAAGAAGCTTTCAGTACCATGTCATATATCCAAAGGGATTTCTCGGAATCTACACAGGCTATCTATAAAGTCCGCTCCATCATCCCTGGGGTAATCCTAGGAGCTTCAAGATCAATATTCAATGCCCATCGACGTCGTTTGCGCATACCCTGCCTCTGGAGGTTATGGGACCATCCCGCGCATAATTTACTACGTTCTCCTCGTCGTTCCACTGATCTTTCATACATCCGAGTGGCTGGTGGACGCCACTCTTGGCGCTGCTATGATATTCAGCTCAATCACCGCTGTCCACGCCGTGGCCTTGGCATCCACAGCGGGACGCGGAACCGTCGACCTTGATATTATCCCGGCTTATTCAATTACAGGCATCGCTATGCTCCTTGGAGTGCCCCTTCTCCTCTGGTCGCGGATGCTTCGCGAGGCTGGACGTGCCCTACGCATCGTGGCTGTTTCTTGGATTGTGGTCATGTTCGTGGGCATCATCGCCTCGCTCGTAAGCGTCAAACGCCTCTCTATCTCAATCGGTCAATGCGACTCCGATCCAACGCTGAGCAACTCACCAAATTGCACCATTACCTGCGACGTCACATTGCCCATGCGACGCACCCAGGACGCCTCCCTCATCCCCTTCCCCACGTATAATGCTCTCCTCAAGTACTGGCCGATCCCCTTCTCTATCATCGCGACATGCCTTACGCTCCTCGGTCTCGCTCACGCAGCCATACGCATGAACCCCCTCGACCTCGTCGACAATTCTGCGCCGCGCACATCCAAAATCGGCAGACTTTTCGGCAGGAATAACCTACGTCGTGCGTACCAGTTTACGATATGCGCCCCACCGATGTCTGCGGCGCTGAGCATCGCGCACGTTGTTCTGCTCGAGAAGATTATCTTCGGTAAGCCTGGCATTCCGGTAGGAGAAGACGCGACGGCCGTCGGCCAGTGGGGACCCTTGGTTGGATCGGCATTTGCGGTACTTGTGTCTATCTTCCAATGGACTATCGACGGGAAGGGAGGCGAGAGTAGGCCGCCAAGCCCGAACAGAGGCGACACGATGGAAACTCTCGCCGCGCCTGCTCATCAAGAAGAACTTAAGGACGGAATGGGCTCCAACTGTAGACCAGAGCCACCTTCGCGGACAGCGTCGGAACAGCATTCGGAGGCAAGACGCAACCCGTACGCATACTTTGAAGAAGGAAGCTGGTGGGGGACCGGCGCAAATGGTTTGGTCATGAACTATCAAGGCGCCACATGGACAGTGCGCGAAGGATATCTAAGACGTACAGGTGGCGGACAGCTGAGCAGCGTTTCTATTGATGACCTCCCTTCACAGACATTGGCTCGTAGTAGTGTAGTTTCTCCAGTAGATAAGTCGGACAGTGTTGCTTCTGAAAAGCAATAGCAAAGCCGACGATGTATAGCGGTATCTAGTTCATACGAACGGACAAGTTTGTAGCACATAACTATCTGAAATGTCGAATAAAATGTACGATAATGCTCCATGTAGACTCAATAAGCTTCATTGGTAGTGACACCCTCTGCAAAGGGACCTTTGTGCATCGTGCAAGTTGAGGGCAAGTCCGCACTAAATCCGCGTATCTTGCATTCCCGCTTTAGGAAGTTTTTATCCATACGGAGCAATGCCATTCCGAACTCCGGCATCTCAAATGCGGATCAATGTGGCGTCTCAAAGTCCCAGCGGCCTGAGGACCCGTGTCTCATGGACGTGCTATAAGACTACACTAATAAGTGTGCATAAAATTGTTTTAATATCCTTCTGGCTCTCTCGTGAACCCTCTGTCTGAAAGCGTTGATGTGCCACGTGTCGTAGATAGAGTGTATGCGTGAATAAATCTCACAAACAAATCCACAACAAAGAGGGGCGTGAAGGTTGCGTGAACGAGGTTCCGGGAGGCGTTCCTCCCGAGGTCTGTCACCTCTGGGCTAGAACTATGACTGAACTAAAATCTACGACCTGCGGCGAAGATCCGAGGCGCAGACGACGAAACGGCTGGTGGAAAGCGTGAGAAAAGGCGAAAACGAGACGAAAACGAGATACGAGGGCGAAATTATGCGGTCTAAACGATGGGGTGGGACTGAGGTACGAAACCTATCCATTTATAAAAGACTACAGTACAGGTGGGGAACTGACTATCCTTGGAGAAATGCACAAAATCGCACAAAATCGGGAAGGAGGAGGAGCGGTGACAAATACTATCGGTCAGCCAGAGCACGATTGCTAAAAATAGCTGTAGGCGCCGCGCGTGTGGCTGTAAGCGACTCGTTCTCGAGTTTTCTGGCCAATTTCGATCGCCGGTGGATGAGTAACTCAGTAAGACAGACTGCTCCCTTGCTACCAGATATCTCGTTGTCAGGAGGCCGGGGCCACGCAGCGGGTGCTTTTGAAAGACTACCGGGCAGCCATTAGAGTCTAGCGGGGGTGTCGTGTCGTTGCGGTGAGCGTAAATCAAAAAACGGAGGGTAGGGAGATGCAGTGCGCATCAGCGTCTTCCGGCTTTGATTCTCTACAGTAATCCCTATATTGGCTATATACATACGTATGCAGCTCGAAACTTGAGTCGTTAGAACTTAGGAACTCCCAGTACCTCCCGTAAATCCAGAATCCAACAGTTTTGAGCAATCGAATGTCTAATACATGTCAGTATTGCCATAGCAAAAATTACATAAGCACTCAACTTGAGCCACCCCCTCGCGAGTCGAATGTGTAGCGTCGTTCCTACCAATTTAAACGCAATTATTGTATCTTGGCTCTTCCGTATTATAAGTAATGCTTGTAAAAAATGTGCATGCTTGTGGCTACTATACAGACTAATATATTAGGAATTCGACTATGTAATGACTACTAAATTATGTGTATGTTTAATGGTGACGAATGCTGAACTCGATATAGGGATAAATGGGCGCATTAGAAATGATGGAATAATTAAATACTTCGATACTTCGTGCCATCCGTAAGCGTTGACACAAGCCATCCTCGTATTGAGGCCACACATTCAGGATTTTCACTTCAATCATCCTTCGTGTATCGCCTAGCTCAGACGAACGAGCTAAAAAGTCAACCAAGATTCGCTCTTGTCCAACTCCCGCTATGACTTCAAGCTTAGTCAATGCGGGACAATTCAAAAGCGAGAGTGTGGAAATCATTCTAAAGGAATTTGAAGACAGTTGAGTGAGGTTATCATGCCGCAGCATTGTTTTTGGTGGCGGAGGGCCGTGCCACTGTGTAAGATGATCATCCAAAATACAAAGCCGAAGACGGGGAGATCTGTAAAAGATGTCATAGCATACCTTCTCGGTTAGGCCCAGTTTCCCCCCAAAAATCGTCAGGTATTGCCAAGTAATATTAAGCTGCGGCGGTTCGACGTTCTTGAGATATAAGGTCTCCAGAGTGGCCAGTTTCCCAATCGAAAATTTCCTCTCGCCAGAGTTCTCGCTTTCAATCGAAAGCTTCAGAGTCTTCAGCAATCGTGGTTGAACAGAGATATTTTGATCAATGAGCGACATGTACTGCTCAGTGACTTGTAGGTCCAAGTAGGTCCACCTGTTGGAAAAGGCCGTAATTGCGTGTACGAGATTTATGTTTATCTCGGTGTCTTCATCGTCAACGACAAAGTCCGCCTGATCATACGGAGGTGAATAGACTTTGACGAAGAGTGGCAATGTCCTAGACCTGTCCAACCAGTCCTTGACAAGTTGAGGAAGGCCCTCATTGCTGTTTTCGATATAGATGGAGATTGCATTCCAAAGCCCGGGAGTAGACCATGCGATGTTCCGCCAGCTTCTGCACACTGCCCCCAGCAAGAATGGAGTCGTGTTGATTTGCATCCTTGTAAATTCCGTCAGGTGGCGGCTCATGTCGTCGGAAACGCGCATCTCGAATATCTTCGACACGATTTCTGAGGGGAGACGGGAGACCAAGGGATCGTGCGCCTTGTTCATGTTGGTCAAGGCGGTCGTGAGCCTGGCGGCCATGTCAAGGGGATCACCACCACGGGAAATCTCATGATAAAGAGTTTTCGCATCGTCGCAGGGAGAACATGGTTGGCCTTTGGCGCTGTATGGGCAAACTCCTTTTATGCCATCGTATTGGGCACGAAGCCCTAAGAGGCGTCGCGATCGTGAAATGAAAGCACGATTATTTGACATCTGAGGGGTCGCCGTTAGGTGCGACGAAATGACTGTGGCTACCCGCTATGTCAAGAGTCGGATGATGCTGCTGTCGTAGAGGGGTCGTCGGGGTATGTTGTTGAAAGACCCAAACACTAGAATTTCTTTTTATCGCGAACTTTATTTTTGCACGTGAGCGTGCTTCGGGCGCAATGAAAGCAAATGAAAGCAAAAGTCGATACCGAGCCACCAAAGGGCCGGCTGCCACTAAGCCACTGTACAGACTGGCGCAGGTCCTTCATGAATACTTACATTAGTCTTGAACCCAGTCAGGCTCATCGAGAGGCCCAAGGACATTGAAAAACGCCTGGGGAGCAAGGTTTGCTACACTATGTGATTGAATTATAACACAGTGGTTGAAACATGGGTGAAGATCGGAGTAGATTAAGCTGACAATTATCTTGGAAAACATGACCGGGGACACATGTTTTCGGTGTAGTCATGCCGGCCAGTGGCGCACGACTTCAGGAATGCGTTAAATATGGGTTACACGTACACAAAGGGGAAGGACATCACGACATAGACATCGGGTTATCCCATGTATCCATTCGATAGTCCGTAGGCGCTGGAGGTGTCTCCTCTCCCTGAGCAATCTTCGCAATCTTCGCCCACTTGGTCCGATCATCAGGAGTCAATAAGATCTGCTCCACGCCACCCATGCCCTCCATACGTGTTTGAATATCCAAGATGACCTTCTTCGCATGCTTGCGTGGCTCTGGCGACAACCCTCGAATTTCACCTGGAGGGAACGCTTTGATAATGTGCTGCGCACACGACCTAACCCTTTGCCTGTAGGCTTCCCTTTCTTTTTCGTCTTCGGTCCCTTGTGTCTGCGGAAGGGCTTTCTCATACGCAAGCATAATTTCGAACGCGAGCTGGGCATGTAGATCATGTTGGGAGTCGACCTCCTCTATGATTGGATTGGACAAGATCTGCTGAATGAGGGCCCAAATATGTTTGTCGATTTCGGGGCTCGTCTGGTCGTGAGAGACAAGAGCTTTGACACAGATGAGGAATTGGGTCACCAAATCTACGAAAGTCAAGAAGGGTCGTTAATGTCGTTTGCGGTATTACATCAGAACTAAAACGTACCTCCAGAGACTTCCCGCGTGCTATGTAAGGGCCAGTGCACGAATGGAAGACGGTTCGAGATTCGGATATGACCAGCTTGCTTGGGGTGACGAGTCAAAAAGTCAAGCTGGCTGTTAAGATTGCGAACAACCGATTCGAGTTGGTATTGATCCAATTGGGGGAACGCACGGCTATTGAGTTCAAGGAAGAGCGCCGAGAGAATGTCGCGACGCTCGTCTTGTGAAGTGGAACGAGTCGGGTAAGGGTCGTGCGGCGAGATCAGGTGGGATTTGACAGACTCGTCCAACTGAGCGATTATTTGAATCGACTGGTCGAGGGGCAAGTCCCGAATACAGTGATACATTGCATATATCATCTCGATGTTCTGTCCGAGGTTCTTGTCTATCCAGACTAGAGAGCGAACCATATCACTATTGGCATGGTCGGCTGTAGACTTCTTCGGTTGGGCTCCCAACCCAGAAGGTTTGTCTCTCGCCTCACGCCATTTGAGATCGAAGTCCACCCAGTCCTTGTTGTTGAAGAACGGTCTGTATCTTGCGAAGAAGCTGAGCGGAACTTTGCCCAGGCCAACGGACTGCCGCGCAAATAATTTGACGATGAAAGTCACGATACGGTGGACCAGCCATGACTGTGCAGATTTATATGCGCACTGCGGAGTGCGGAGGCGCATATCTTTCACGAACAGCATCTGGAGTGTAGGAAGGACGGTGGTCGCGACGATGAAAAAGAACACGACGCCGGATATAAGAGTGACGAATATCGCGACCGTGTGGTTCAAGGACCATAGAAGGTCGAGCAGACCGGCGAAAAAGAGAACAAGGGAGGAGTGGAGGAGAACCGGAAGGATTGATAAAATCTCGGGACTTTCCAAGTGATCAGGCCTTCATGTCGAATTTGGCGGAGAGTCAAAGCTTCCTTGGGGTCAAGTGGAGGGTCCCGCTCATATTCTCGGATCCACTGGGTGCACAGGATACCGACGACGACGGTAGCGACTGAGCGCGAGACTCATGAACCAGAACACGTTAACGCGAACGTCTGTTCCTGAAGGAGTGAATACAGGGGGAGTCGGAAGGGGAGCGTCGGGAGTCGTGTTCCCAGTATTCGCATTGTGCAATTCGATGAGAATTTGCTGCAGAAGCCAGTTATTAGCTTCATCCGGGTCTTCGAAAAGCTGCTGGTACGACTCGATAACGAAAGCCGTCACCGCAGCAGAGAAAAGACCAGCCTAGGCGCAGGAAGTGAGCGAAAATAGCGAGATCATTCAGGTCAAACTCACGAAGATGAGTAAGTTGTCGACTTCTTCTCTCCAGCCATCGCACATTTCGCCATCGTAACTCCTGATTTTCTCAATGCACGTCTCCCAAGGGTCGCCATTTTTAGGGACAGGATATTTATGGGCACCGCCAGAAAGCCATGGGTCAGTATCGATTTCCTAAACGAACATGTCAATAAGTCGCTGCTCGAGTTTGACCGAACAAGATAATGAATCCTTACATCAAAGTGGTCTATGGAACCCAGTGTTTTCCCTGCGGAAGTGCGGTCAGCACTCGATATCCTTTGTACGGGGGATTCGATGAAAGTTGGTTTATCGTCGTATGAAGGATATACTTTAACGATCGTCCGGCGAGGCATGACTATGCTCTGGGTGGAGAGAAAGTTTGAGAGAGGTTACAGAGGCCCCCGTACCTCTTGAAATTGTCTATAAACCAAATGCCTCAAGGCTGAAATGCTGATATAGGAGCACTCATCAAGGCATTGCTATTAGCAGAAAACGGACCTGCTTCCATCCGATTTCATTAGGCATTCAATTGCAAGATAAAATTAGAATGCACTGTTTCTTCGCACCAATGAGCTTATTGCGTCCTCGTGGATAGAGTCGAGGTGATCGTTGGTTAACCCTCCTGGAAAGTTGCTGAGAAAATCGAGTATTACATTGCTGCACAGCATCGTCCGAAGTATATACCGATAGGGTTGCTTTTGAGAGAAAACTCGGGGCCTCCCCAAGTCCGTTTATGCAGGTCGAATGGGCGCGAGATTGTTCATTCAAAAAAGATCTCCGTAGGAACATCCCTCCGCTGCATGTTAGAAATTCAGGTGAAGGTGAAGGTCTTATTCGCTTCCGTGAAATCAAGGGACCTGTGCTGTGTGAATATGGGTCCTAGGATTTGGGAAGAATGAAGTCCGACGCCGACATGAAAGTGCAACTGCGTCCTAGTTGAAGGGAAGGGAAGCGCTGCTACGGTGAGACGGTGATGCCTAAGGAATCCAAATGAACGAGCTGGAGCGCAGGCCACGGGTGACAGAGCGATCTTGATGAGGTGGCGGCCAGTGCCACTACGAGGGAGGTGTCCAATCGGAGTCGAATCCTTGACATAATGTCTGGATCAACTGTCAACGGCTGGGGCAAATTTCCTATACTGTAAATTCCATATGCAGGGTTCGACCAGGACTCGAGGACATTGACGATCCAAAGGGCAGGGAGCATTCGAAAATGTTCTGCGTCGTTCAAAAGTGCTTTATTACCAATAATAACGGATGAGCGATGGAGGGAAACTAGTCAACATGAATATATGCACTCACAAAGATTCCCATATACCCGGCGTTTCCAATTCGACGTCCGTGGTCAAATGAACGATAGGAGCCCATGTAAAGAAATTACGGTTTCAAAACACTTAGTTCAATGATCTAGACAGAACGCGCAGACTCCAGCAGGTGGGCCCTCACGAGGGAAATTGAAGCAAAGGCCCGAACAGGCATGATTTTCGCTTCCTTACAACACGCCGGCGCCAGTTTTCTATGAGCCAGTCAGACTATAGACACGTAATAACAAGGGCGAATGAAGAAAAACTCACCAAAGGAATGGTCGCCCTCCCTTATTATGCACCTGCCGATCCCTTGTACCCCTCACCCAAGGTCATGCGCATTCTGTGACTCAAGAGTCCTGACGGTTCTTTACGACAGTGCCGCCCACCACCCGCTGCTGTATATGTCTGAATCGGTCCAGTAGCTCCTAGAGTTTCTGAGTTTGCGGGTCGTCAATGGCTGTATCATGCAGTACCGATTCTAGGGCGGTAATCGGGATGTTGGTGGAAGGGGATGAGTCGATGAGGCGTAATTGATGGATTGACGGCGTCGGCATTTGCCACGCTCTGAAGCCTCCGGCTTCCTGGCAGTTAGTGTTGCTGACAATCATGCATCAGTCCTGGCGTACTGGAATCCGACAATTATTTTATCCAGTGTTTTGCAATTTTCTTGCAATTTTGTGCCAAATGTAGGTGGGTAGTACTACATATTAAGGGCCTGTTTGGATCCCCGGCAAAGTGCGAAGCCGCCTGCCAAATGAATACCGGCGCGGCTTTTCGGACTTTTAAAGAAGCCGCCTACAGCAAAAAAGCCGGGGATCCAAACAGGCCCTAAGTATCTACAAAAATTGTACAACAGTGTCGAAAGCTCCGAAAACAACAAAAATAAGAAAACGAAGGCGAAAGCGAAGTAAAAGTGGGGATACAGAGAAGGTCGAAGGTGAGTAATGATGTACATAATTCAATCCAGAGCAAGTGCGTCTGGAGAAACTCGATAATGATTGAGTAAGTATGTGCGTAATGGTCCCGAATGTGTGCTGGTAGTAGTAGTGATGCTGGTGCGGGGGTTGCGCTGGTGGTAGTGGTGATAACGCTATGGTGTGGCAGATGGTTGCCGATGCTCTGGGAGAAGAAAAAAAATTTGTTAGCATCTGGTACAGAGAGCGGCTACAAGAAACGTACGATTATAATAATAGGTCGTTACTGTCGTCAATGCACGTCGAGAAAACTAAATTCCTCATGCGATGACACAGTAAGCATTCCCACCGCTGCCCTTGGTCTCCTCGTCTGTAGGCACAGAGACATCCTCGTAGTGGAGGCGCCGAAGAAAAAGACTGATGGCGGAGAAAGCGTCCATGTTTTTTTTGTGGGAGGATGAGGTGTTTGAACGAGGTAGAGGAGACTAGAGCTATTAGATATCGCAGGTAGGACTCGAGACTGTTCCTGTTGACCAAAAGTCAACCATCCATCTCGTTATATAGAGACGTACATGAAGCAAGTTCCTAGCAAGAATCACCGCTGCTGTCGAAGAGGTTTCTCCATGCTAATTGTCTTTCGAGCGTCCTATATTTAACATGAGAGGATAAGTCCGACTCCCCGCCTAAGTAGACAATAAAGACAATAACCTGTTAAGGGAAAGAGCTGGGAAGGTTCAGTGGTGGTATTTCCGTCGCATGGATCAAGGAGTGCTGCTCACGGTTCAAACTTCATGGACGTCTGGACACAATAAGAGGACGGCGAAATTGATGCGACGTCAATGTGTAAAGTACTTTGCCCTGTCAAAAATAGATTGTCAGCGCGGTTATCCATTTTACATCTCGCAGACGATAAAAATGTCTGCAATGCGCTCATGGATCCGAGTCAGTTATGGATTCGTACGGGTATGATCCTGAAAGACGAGTGGGCTACGCAAAAATTGTAGCAGTGGTCCGCAATAAGTTAATAAGGTTAACGTCGAGAATTTGTTGGGCACGTTGCAAGTACGTGATGTATCAAGCAGCTGGCTCCTCTGAATCAACCACCAAGCTGAATTTGCCGATAAAGCAAGGCACAACTTTCAAGGCAACTATCCAGACACCGAGAATTTTTATGAGATCTTTTGCAATTATTTCTGCATTTTGCGTTACTAAATCTACAATTTACAAATGTAGTACATGCTCCCAACTTGAACTTCCTCGATATCTATGAAAACAACAACAAAAAGGGTTTAACGAAGGTCGAAAAGTAATGTTAATCAGTGCAGGCATAAAAAGTGTCCAGTGAAAGTCGAATGTAGTGGGCCAGTGCACGATATAATGATGATGTCAATGCGACGAATGCGATGTCAATGCGATAATGTGACAATGGCGGTTTGGTGGTGGTGGTGGTGGTGGTGTCAGTGTGGTTGATGGTGTCAATGCTCTGCGACGAAGGAGAATTAGCATAACGAACAAGCTATCGACGCAAAAAGAGGACGCACGATGATAAAGATAGGTCGTTACGGTCGTCAGTGCGCGATGAGAAAAGTGAATTCCTCATGCGACGACACAATAGGTGTTCCCGCTGCCGGTGCCCGTCTCCTCGTTCGTGGGGAAAGAAACATCCTCATCACTGGAAGCACCGAAGAAAATGGCGATAGTAGAGAAGGCGTCCATTGATGCAGTGATTGTGTTTGGGAGGATGTTTATTGTTAGAGGAGGTTGGTGAGACTGGGGGCTGGTCTGCGCAGGTGGGATTCCTGAGGATGACAGCGCGTCTGGCAGGCCTTTTTATAGATGACAGGACCGAGCCTTGGTTTCGCCAGCACCTCCATTCTAATTGTTCTTTGAACGCTATATGAGATCAGAACGGGCAACATACATCGCACTGAAAAACACAATAAGGGAGAGAAATAAGGCATCAGAAAAGGCACGATATTAAAATCAGCCGTGTGCCTCAACCTGTGCTCGCCCACAACACAATAAGAGCGTCCAAAAATGGCGAACGATGGATAGCACGGTATCCGCGACCCCGTTGACAAGAACAAAAAGAGAGACCCGGATACGGAAGCGCCGTGGGAGAAAGCAACGATAGGCAGGTGCGTCGACGAGAGGACGCAGAAAGACTGCCCAGAACAGGTATAGTGAAGGGGTGGTCAAGCATACATGTTCACCGGCGCACGAGCAACCCAGCAAGATACGACCCGTATGGCCAAGTGTATGGTGGTGTTTTCTGAAGAAGATTTCGGTGACCGGCGACTTCGAGGCTCGAGCGCGAGATGAAAGACAACAAGAAGAAAGATTATTGTGCGCACCTAATCTATCGAATGCAGCCTAATAGACTCCTCAGCACATCCCAGAATCTCGATAATTAAAAAAAGGCCCCGGCGAACTATAGACCCAATCCGTAAGACCGACTTCTCGACAGGCACCGAGCATTGAAGAGGAGAGTGTAGAGGTAAAGTGAGACTTCTGAAGGCGTCTTCAAAGCGAAATAAACTTTCCAAGAGGGTGAAAATGGTGGGGGGAAGGAACAAGTGGGACGGGAGCGATGGAGGTCTTATTAGCATTCTCGAGAACAAAGGGAGTCCCAAATCGAGAAGGGGTGACACACACAATGATGTGACTGGTGTTGAGGCCGCAGCACGTGATGACGCGCTACGCGAATTGCGCATTGCGCGACGCGTGTTCCACTATTTGAAATTTGGCATCCAATGGCATCAAGCAATAAGCTAGAATCAGCTAAAATCAACGTTATAAACCAGTTCATATTGAAAAGTACGCGTGTAAAATTATTAGATGCAGTTCGGGAAGGTCTCTGGAGCGCAACTGGAGCGAGGCAATTTCACCAAACGCGTCGACAAATGGTTCTCGGTTTACCACAATGGGAGTCTGCGACTCGCGAGCCCCATACTGGAATGCAAAAGATAGCATTAGACGATGTCGGCTGCGGGGACGAAGAAAAGATTACTTCGAGATAAAGGGACTTGGGAGCGAAAGCCACACCCTAGGTGCATATTTCACCGCCAATTCACTAGCCCACAATGGCAGGCAAAGTAGAAACGCTTCATAAGCTTTGATTACTGATAAATGAACAGATAAACCAATACAAATATCAGATCCGTGTAGGGGGTGTTATTGTCGACAGCGTGTGGTAAACTTTGCCCTAGGCCTTCGTTTCAATGAAACAAATAGACGCTCATGTACTAGTATAAAAGAGCGCACTCGTTGAACGGTATGTTCAAAAAATGGGCTTATTGGATGAACAAATAATAACGCAGAGGAAAACACCGTAGCATATACGGTATAAAGCATGACATAAAATGGTCAGAATGGAGGACAGACGAGTCAACCGAACTTGGTAGAATTTCGCTCAACCGCGTCTATTTGGTGCATCGCGCTTACTGAGATCATGGTACCAGCGCTATTGTCATTGCCAACAATTGCAAGTTCAGATCTCAGACGTCGTCGGCATGAAAAATCCGAGTCTGCAGCTGTGCAATGGGACCGACGCCCAAGGCGTCATAAAGAAACTAATCAAGAACGCGCGCTAGCTCGAGAGTCGACTCATCTTCGACATATTTCGTGACAAAGGTAAGTATGTATATTGTGTTTTTGCAAATTTATTTTGCATTTATCGAATATGAGGGTGTACTATTACTGACTACGAGTACATAATTTTCCGAAGTATGAAAACCTCCAATACAAAAGGTGGTACAAAGCCTCGTCTATCGAGGGCCTGAACAAGAAAACAATACAAAAAGGGGGTTAATGCGAAGGTCGAAGGGTTAATGCTGATGCAATCCAGGCGTAATGATTGTTGTTGTGAGTCCGAATCGGGGTCGGGCAAAAGCCCTTGCCCGCGGCGATGCATGTTAAGTTATGCTGTGTGATGCTGGTGAATGCTGGTGGTGTCGTTGTCGTTGATGATAATGATGGTGGTGTTGGTGGCAAGGAGATGTAATGGTGATCATGAATGCTCTAAAAGAACGCGACTCTCGTTAGTGAGGAAGACGCCCAGAAGCGAAACAGGACGTACAATAATGATTACGATGCTGGCAGTCGGTCGATGCACGAAGGAAAACCGAATTCCTCAGGCAACGACGCAGTAGGTGTTTCCAGAGCCAGTGCTCTTCTCCTCGTCGTTGGGGAAAGAAACGTCCTCAGCAGCGGAGGCGCCGAAGAAGAGGCTGATGGTAGAATAGGCGTCCATTGCGGTTGGGAGAGTGAGGGGTTTCGACGAGGGAGAGGAGGTTGGGAGGGGGTTTCGCAGGTAAGAGAGCTTTGCCTGTCAGAAAGGTTGACGCCTTCCATTACATCTTATATAGAGGAGAGCTCAGACCATGTAAGCTATCATTCCGTCAAGGACGTCCGGTACTATCAGTCCCAATTGTTCGAAGGACATGTCATAGGTTGTCTATGAGCATGAGAGGGTTACTGCGAAGCTTACGTCGGGCGGCGATAATAGCAGACAATAGGCGAGCGAGGCTTCCAGGAACGTCGGTGCCAGAACGCGCGTGGCTGAAGGGTAATAGCGCGTCTACACAATAAGAGGGTCCCGAAATAGACAAAACAGGCAGTTCCCATATATGTGCATCGAAAGGCCAGATTTGGAAATCTAATTGTGAATTTCAAATTCTCTCGCTAAGCCACGCTTAGGCCGGCGTGAGCAAGATATTCCTCGTTGGTCTGCGTAGGAGGGGAAACCGGAGATATTACTCTTACCTGAAAACATGACAATGATCAGATGCATATGTTTTGTTTTGTAAGAACGAACGTAACGGATAGAAACTATAGGCACGACAACAACAGAACACGGAGTAAACGGCAGGCGTGGGCACATCACCTTCGAACCAATGAGAAATCCCGAGAAAGCCCCATCCTCTCACTCATCCCAATCCCCAAGCTCCCTCGCCCACTTCGCCTTCCTAATCTCCCGCCTCTCATTATCCCCAAGCACCGCCCACGCCTCGACCCCCCACGCTCTCCACCATCTCCTCCTCCCACTTCTCCTCGAGCTCGAGCTCCTTCTTGCTCTTCTTCCTCGGGGGAGGGGGCGGTGGCGGTGGTGGCGGCGTGCGCCTGTTCGGGTGCAGCGGTGCGATCTTCGAGAGCATGCTGCGCGAGGATTTGAGCAGGGGGGAGTAGGCTAGGGGAGTGCGAATTCCTAGCCCTTTGAGGCGGGAGGGACCCATGGCGGCGGGTGTGGCGGGGAAGGGGGAGCCGGGCATTGAGTTTGCGCGTCGGATGAGTTCGGACATTGGAAGACTGCTTTTGCGGGGTGCGATTTCGTATCCAGCGTATATAGGTGTTTTCTTGGTGTTACTGCCTGGGGCTGAAGGCTTGGGAACAACGCTAGGTCTGGGCGTCGCAGCGATAGAGAGTTTAGTACTAGGAGGAGCGACATTTTCCTGAAATAAACAGATAAATATATGATAAATAATTGGAATAGAGAGAAAGCATACTTTGATTTCTTCTGGCATTGGCTGCTGTTCGTCTGGCTTCTCTTGAGCCTGAGCGCCAAATTCCTCTTCATCGTCATCGCGGATGACCTTCTTCGATTGTTTCGAAGCCTTCGGCGGTTTTGCAGCCTTCACAATTGTTTCTTGCATTTCTTCGTCGTCATCCGACAGCAAAACGTTCCTCCCCTTCTTTTTCCCTTCATTCTTATCGTTCTTAGCCTTCTTCGTCGATGGAACTTCATGCGTCTTCCTCTTTTTCGCAGTCGTCGATGCAGAATTGACTCGAATAGATTCTTCAGCTGCCAACGCAAAATCGTCGTCCTCCCCATCCGAGCCGACGATGCTCTTCCTCTTCTGCGCACCGCCTGCAGGCCGTTTAGCAGTCGATGGGCCACCACCGCCCATCTCTAAGTCTAGATCGGAGAGGGGAGATAACGACCTTCGTGGCGATGGCTCTTTAGGCTTGGACATCGGGGTGACAACGTGTTTGGGTACAGGCGCAGGCGGCGTAGCTTTCGAGTTCGTATGCCCTTTTCCCGATGTGGAAGCAGCCGTATTCGCAGGTCCAGTCATCGAGCCTACAGAGGGACGGATTCGAATGGCGTCAAGTTCGTCGTCCGAGTCCTCGATGAATTCACGGCTCTTGAACGCATCTTTATTGCTCGAGTCGTCCTTCTTCTTCCCTTTGTCGTCGGGTTTTCCTTTTCCTTTGTCTTTTCCTTTGCCCTTTGACGACGAAGGCCGGGGATCGAGGAGAACCTCAACCTTGCCCTTTCCAGGAGCAATCCCCTCAGCTGCCGTCTTCGCCTTGGATTTCGATTTTGTAGTCTTCTCTTGGGTTTTGCTTTTGGCTTTTTCTGCTTTTTGCTGCTGCCCTCTTCCCGCGGGTCGAAATCGTCGTCTTCGTTGTCTTCGTCGAGGATGATCATGCCCCCGTTCCCGAAATTGTCGTCGAACATCGAAAGATCTGTTTTCTTTTGGGCTTCTTAGGTTTGGGTTTGGTGGAGGGACAAAAGTAGGCGGTAGCATCGTCAAGTCGACGATTTCAGGCTCTGGAGGCGGAGGCGTAGCATTATTTCTCTCCCGTCCTATCGATGACGAAGAGGAAGGAGCAAAAAAAGTGGGAGGCGGTGGCATCCCATGTGGAGAAGAATCGTATTGTGCTTGTCCAGCAAAAGGCCTTCGTGTGGGATCGGGGACGCGAGCTGGTCAATCTCTCGGTCACTTTCGGCAGGTTCCTCTTCCTCTTCTTCGACCTGCTTCCGCTGTCGCTGAACAGAGAGCTTGGCGAAGACAGCGGACCTTCGAAGAGAGCCTCAATAGGCGGCGCACGAGTGTTAGGGTCGTCGTTGCATGCAGTTCCCAGCGAGGGAAGAGGCGGGTCGGATGGAGGTAATTGAGAAGTCATAGGATTAGGGTGTGGCGATGAAGTGGCGACGGGAAGCTCGGATGGAGGAGTAGAGGTTGGTGGCAAAGGCGCGACGGGTGCAGCGACTTCAGTCGCCGGTGCTGGTGGTTTTACTCGAGGACGCGGTCGAGGACGTGGTCTTGGTGGAGCTGCTTCTGCTGCCGCTGCTGCCATTCGCTGCGGTGGGGTGACCTTGATCGAAGTCGTCGACCCTTGGGCTGACTGTTCTTTCAAATTCTCTTTGGCCAACGGCTTAATCTTGATCTTGGGTATTGGTTTCGGCCTCGGTTTCGGAGGCTTGAGGCTCAGTTCATCGTCATCTTCCGATGTTAGTTCTATGACATCCAGCGACGCAGAGGTCGAGGCCTTAGTTGGGCGTTGGCGGGTCTTGGCTCTGTCGGCGATGCTGCTGGCAATTTGATCGAAATTGGCATATGTGCCCCCAGGTGAGGTAAATGACGTGTCTATGTCCGTTTCTTTTCCCTTTCTCCGTTCTGAGGAGTCGATGCGGGACGAGTAATCGGCAATGGCAGAAGGTCCAGCAGTGAAATTGGATATTGAAGAATGAGTAGTGTTGGGTTTGTAATGCTGGTTTGTTGCTGTGAAAGCTGAGAATGGGGATGATTGACGTAGACCCAAGCCTTTTGAGCGCATATATGCAGTCAGAAAGAGAGGAATACGCATGCTGTCCACAACGCACCTGCTGGTCCAGCAAAACCGCCCACGAGCTCATTCTCATCCTCACTGTCTGCAATCACTTCGTCGTCGAGAAGAAGGGTGGGATCATCCATTAGTAGTGTGGTAAATATGCGCTGATACGATAGAGGTCTTCTGTAGTGAATAAAGTTGAGAAGGCAGAATTCGAACGCGATCAACAAAGCGGAATGAGGTGTGATGTGATGCTACGCGTCCGTGACTCACGCTTAACGGGGATTGGACCTTGCATAATAATATGCATTCCTCAGACGTGTGATTATTGACTCATCACTTCCGAATCCTTCCACTGAACCACCGACAGCTACAGACAAGATACTTTATTCTCTAACTATCCTCGAAATCCCTGACTCAAAATTCTGGTGTTGACTAACGGCGGTGTTGGAAACAAGTTGGAAAGCGGATCTTTCTGAGCCTGAGGACATGGATTGGGTTTTGACGTGTATGTAATTTACTCATTTTTCGGACCTTCTGTTTACGATTTGTGGTCTTCCGCAGACAAAAACCCCTATGGATATCCTTACGAACTCTGGTACTCTGTATGTTGAGCATATATATGTACAATTCTGAGCGGTGTTTTCTGATTCTTACTTGATTATTACACCTATCATTTATAGCTCGTTGGATTTTCGCACCTAATAGGTATGGAGAAGAAATCAACGGCATTCAAGAAAATTTCAGTACGTCGGATTCTTAGTTCCGCTATACAATTATTCTTATTCAGTTACTTAGGAAAATTTCAATGATCTCAGGGCAAGGTATCTCACTACCGATAATCCCCCCATGGAACAAATGGCCGGCATACAGCTCATAGGAACTGAGGTAAATTCGCAATGCATGAATTCGTAGAGTTACCCAATAACCATATCGACTGACGTACACTTATCCCCTGTGCAGTTGATGAATGCCCACCCTAGTGTGTTCAAAGGAACGCATGGTCGAAAGCATCTATATTTTGCGTTGCGTGCTGTTGTAAACCTCCACCACAGAGAAAGAGGCCAAGCCTCAAAACTCACGGAAAAAACTCATAATGCGGTATGAAATATTATATTTTCTGCATAGAAACTTTATAATCATTCCTGCATATTCAGAACAATAAAGCTAACCAAGCATCACAGGTACTTACAGCAATTTAATTATTGCCTCGTCTACATATGCTAATGACGGTGCCGTATAGAATGCTCCTAGGTCGCTCCGCAGCGGCGTTGTCAGAAGTGAGAAATCTTGAAAGACTTCGACGAGATCAACACGGCCCAATGTCCCATAGACATGGGGTCCAAGGTTCCGCGAGGAAAACCGTCTCAAAGCATCACATCCGATAGCACAGCCGCCCCGGAGGTGATTGATCTTACGACTATCTCATCCAGTCCAGCCAAGGAGGAAGAACCAACCATCCGAGTCAGCAGGAACAATTCTACTCGGAATAGTAGCCCGACAACGTCCACTAGCAAATTAGATCAACTCCCTGTGAATTAGGAACAGCTCTATTCATTCCTCAACACCTGCCAGCCTCCGATGATACATTACATCAAGCGCTTTGTCGACTTCGGCTGCGTAACGAAAGAACATTTACTCTCAGTATCGCAATGGCGCAAGGAGCAGAGGTACAACCTGGTCAAAGAAATTCTTCAGTTTAGCTCTGGAGACGATGCAAAACCGACCGGGATGGATATTGCTATCTTGATGAACCAATTCGAGACCTACTTTGTGGAGAATTAGACACCTATTCAAGTAGGCTAGAGCTTAATTCGAAGTTCGAAGGTCGAATTTCCTACTCTTGAATATTACTTGACTTAGAGCTTTCTATTTAGACATATCTAATGGCTTTGATTCATAGCAGGTATCATACAGTACTGTATCTCGACTGTGTTAGCTTTGACCATAGCCTGTAGAACTACTAGTTCACTATGAGACTCACAGGTATAATTGTATCAATATATAAGTCTTTCATGTCCTCCTCAAGTACAACAACTTTGGCCTGTTTCCATCCTTCGGAAATTGGTAATAGCGGAAACATCGCAGGCAATTCGCTGAATATACCTAAATTTTGGGATAAGCAAAGGCCTTTCAGGGAGATCGGCAGTGCACAAATAAATTTGGCAACCGACAAATTGTCCCGAATGTTGTGGACTTCTATGCTGCCTTCGAATATGGCAACGCGTCAAAGATCTGGTGCAGGTGTTCAAAAATACAAAATTTCCAAGCATAAAATGGCCCGCAAACCTGGTTAATATCATTCGCATCAGGGCATTTAATATCAAGGCGTAGAGAGGCGAAACCAAAGCCTTGACATCGAGAACGTAATGGGCTTGGTGTATGATATCAAGAGGGGCTACGCAGTCTGTCAGTATCTAGGTGAATCCAAAGACAATTTCAAATTGACTTACAATAAACGTGAAGCGGTAGCGTCTTCTCGTTCAAAGGCAATACTACAGACATCTCCAGAAATTCGAAACGGCCATTCGCAGAAGCCAATGTACAGGTTGATATCGTAGGCGTAGTCCCGCACCTCGTTATCTTGCACTTCTCAATGTCGGGCTCTTTCGTCGCCGTCGTCAGCGTAAACAAGGCAACAAAATCATCCAACACAGAAGTATCGTCCACCCGGATGATGTCTTCTGAGATGATGGGCATGTTACTCAGATTGACAGTATCTTCCTGAGATATCAAGGTCACAGCGAACGTAGATTTGAGCGCATCCTCGTCCCAGTAGGGGAAGACGCGCATAGCGGCAGTGGGCTGAGAAAGAAGACATAAATTTAGTTAAATTCAAGGATTAGATGTATGGGTCAAACGCACGCTGAGCTGAATGATCGCTCTCTCGCCATCTTGCGTCCAGGACGACCAGTAATAGCCCCGCGTAGTGTCGGCATGCGTTGAGTGGAAGGTGATCTTCAGTTCGGCTTTGGAGGCTGCGGGAAGCGTTTCCTTGAGCGAGTAGGTGACATGTTGCTGAGCTTCACCAGAGGTCTCGAAGAGTTTCGAAGCATCGAATAAACAACTTGAATACTGGAAGTAGTGCTTAGGGCGATCGTTTTAGAGAACTACTCTATAGAGGGCTTACGCAGGGCCTAAGTTTATCTGATACGTGTTCAATACAATCTTCGAGGAGGTAACAGTGACGATATAAAGGCTTAATGAATGAGGTGAGATGCTCTCAGAATCATCTGTGAGATGAGCGCTACACCACTAATCTTCATGTTGCCTTGGAACGTTAGTTCCTTGAGGTCTGTCCTTATCGTAAATTCATAATGGCAGGCTTGATATATTTGTTAGCAGACGATATGGTTTCCATTGAGAGGGGTCCCGGTACTGTTGTTGATGCTCATCGGGGCCATGCTCAAATTTGACAGCAAATTCGAAGAGGGGATCCAGAATCGCGACTTCAAACATCACTTTGAACTTTGAATGGCATTTTGAACGAGTTTCGTGGAAAGAGCGCAGCCTCCGCAGTTTCTCGATGCATGGCGCAATGCGACGCGAGTAGGTACTACGCCGCGCAGAAACCAGATGGAGTCAAGAAGGAAGACGCGTCAGAAAGCGTGTGAATATAACCTGACGCGTTTACGTGCGCGCTAAATATATCATTCAATGATGAATCGATGAAGATCCTTGATTCCGATTCCTAGTAGAATATACTGACAGGACCATGTCCTTGCATTCTGTAAAAATCTGCTCAGAAAGATCCTTCGATTTGATCCCTTTCGCGAGGTACGCTACTTACATGCCGCCATTTTGGGAAACCAGTTAGGTTAGGTTTACACACGCTGTCGACAACAGCACCCCTACACGGATCCGATCTTTCCATTCGTTTATTTGTTTGTTTATCACTTATGGAGCGTCTCTACTTTGTCTGGCGTGTGGGATACTAAATCGAGACATGCAAATGATGACTCTTGAAAGTGTGAAGAAGACTTTTCCCAGGTTTCTTTGGACTTCCCATCGTCGTCAACAATTAGGCTATCTTCAGGGGACGAATTGTATTTTTGGGCGCCCTTGTTGCCTGCATCCTTCTTTTCCTCCCTGTCGCCGAAACCTTTAGCATTCCCTCTCTAAACGCCGGTGCGCAAGTTCGTGTATTTAATGGAGATGGAAACACAACTCCAGAAGATTTATTCTGCGCTATATTGATATCATTGTGAATACTTACTTCTTCATTGAGGGGCTTCTCTGTTCCGCTTCTTTCATTATCTATAAATATTCGTTGAATATTCGTGTGTATCTACAGTGACAGCATCCCCAATATTAACGTTAACACCACCTCTTCTATCTGCTTGTCCTTCAAGTTTCGCGCTTATCTCTTTGTCTCGATCAGCGACAAAGTGTAGCATTGGTCTGGGAAAGAGCCTTGAGTCGGCCGCGTGCCAACATTTTATATTTGATGCCTGCCAACTACCGTCCAACTGCCTCAAGCCTTACCCCTTGTGTAAGCGCCCGCCTGTCAAACGTCTCCTCTCGGCTGCTCGGCATCACACGCCAAGACCTCGACTTCAACGTTTTCAACGCTCGTCAGTCATCGAACTCAGCGTCTCCCGTTCTTCGATCGTGCTCTCCTAACACCAAAACCCTTCGTGGATTTAGGCTATGTGATAGATTCAAAAATTGACAATGCCATTTTAGAGAACCAGTTTGCACACTTTCTTTGTGTGACGGTCTTACCACCAAAGTTAATCGTAGCATGATTCGAAAACCTTGTAGCGACGCCTCCAAAATAAAACAGCCATGTAACCCCTTTAATTAGTTTTGCCAAAGATATTAGATCAGACCCTGGACAGAATTTTGTCCAGGACTGGCGGTCAGATAGACTGGCAGGTTAAGACTCAAAACACCCAAATTTGTCTGGATTGGCATCGGGCAATATTTGGGCCTTCCATGCTATTGTCCGAGGTCCCAGGTGGCTTTATAAATAGAGTTGAGTATATAATAAGTGCGGTCAAGTCCAAGTCGCCAAGTTTCGTCTTCCCAAATATCACGCCCGGCTCATTCTTTGTTGGATTCATGGAGTTTATTAAGAATCGTAAGCGATTTCCTCGTTCAAGTGCACCAGCCTCTCTTCTGACTCTTCGCATTTAATTTCCAGATAAAAATCCTTACAAATTGAAGAATAATGATAACTATACTGTCCGTCTACCACCTATATCGGAGGATGAGAGATCCGTACTTAGTGCTTTGTCTGTGATTTTTAGGTTCTCGGTTTTTCTGAACTGATACGTATGGACCATACATCAGCAAGGTTCCAGAATATTTTGGTATGTGAGATTCCTTCGTGCTGATATAATTATTAATCAAATATGGGTCATTTCCCCGTTATATCATCTTATAGAATGATTTCAAAAACCTACAGACAAAATATCTGGATCCCAGTTATTCCACACACTCGCAGATGGAGAATCTAGCGCTCATAGAAAGAGAGGTTTGTGCTTTATACACTAAATTAACGAAGTTAAAACACCTTATATCTTTCATATACACAGTTACTGAAGCGACACTCTGACGTCTTCAAAGGAGAAAACGGTCCAGAGCATCTATATTATGCATTACGTCGTATTGGACGTATGCACACTAGACATCGTCAGGCTCTAGCTGTCGCTGCCTCGGGCTCATCGGTAAGAGATATCTGATCTCTATATGGTTCCAAATCTTGATCATTTCGTTCAAGCAGATGCAAGTTGACTATGAACCCAATAAGACTCCTCAAGTACAGTCGCTTTCTTTATTTGTCCTACAACCAGCATAATTGATTTATATGCGCTGCTTAGAATAAGATTGAAAACAAAAAAAGCCGTGCGTGCCAGACCATCTTCGTACCCTATAACTACAACCTACGAAAAACCCCTGAACGCAAAGAATATCCGCCCGTCATCGTTGAAAGAACCACATCGAATAGCACGGTCGAGGTTATTGATCTGACGCATATCGATGACGAAAAACCATGGGTTGGCAATTTTAATGCCACTACGGAATCGAGAGACAACTCTGCTGGCAAAAACATCCCGCGATCGAATTCAGGTTCAGAAACCAACGCCAACGCCGGCCGGGATTCAAGGCGTGTCATCAGCAATACAGCAGCGTCTACTAGCAGAGCTGCTGAGCAGCTTGAGACACCTATTCAAGCATTTCTTCGTGCCTGCAACCCTCCGATGCTCCATTATGCCCAGTACTTCGTCAAATATGGCTGCATAACGGACGCATATTTGCGCGCGGTGTCGGACTGGCCAGAGCAGCGGAGAAAGCAGCTGATCAGAGAAATTCTTAAATCCATCCCTGGAGATGCGAGACCAACTGAAATGGACGTTGCTATCTTGTCATATCAATTCGAAACTTACTTTTTGGGCAAGTAGAGCACTTGGGATCATAGGAAGCCAGCCTTACGCCAAAAGACGCTGTTATCATTTGGATTTGTAGCGTCTGAAATTTCTTGTCATGTAATAATTATGTATAGCGTCCGGAGAATTTTATCGACGTTCACTTGCCTCCCACATTCAAGCTCAAGATTGAAGTGTGCTCTAGAACCTATATATTCCTTTGCCAGAAGATACGCTACATCCTGACAAGAGCTTCGGCAGCAAACTTGAAACTCTAGGATCGCCCAGTGGTCGAACCAATCATTCTAAATCAGTCAGTTAAAAAAGTAGGGGCAACCATCGACTCAGCTTCGACGGTATTGCTGTAGTCAAAGAATGCTCATCCCAACTTGCCTGCGAATGCTTTTGGAAATTTAGCTTGATATTCCCAGTGGTACTCGCACAATTAACTACTTTACCCTAGGTACTAACATATACTTAATCGAGCTCATCGAAGTCATACTCACGACTAAAAGAAACAGACAAAGACGTCAACCAAAACTCGAAATGCAAGCAAAGAAAACAGTACTCACGCAAAGATGCTATCAAACGTCCTCATCAAACTCGCGGCGGTGGTGTGCTGTGACGAGAGATCTTCTGCAGGAAGCTAGGCTTGGTGCACTGAGGAACAGGCGCTGTCGTCGTGACCTTAACGGTGACCGTGCCGTGCTTGCCAGTGACAGTGTTGGTCGACACGTTAGCAGTGACCTTGGCCTTAGCGCCAGGCGCAGGGGTGATGTGAGAGGCATGGCTCGAAGTCGTCGAGGTGGCGTGTGTGCTAGTCGCTCGAGCAGCACTCGAGGAAGTGGACAAACCGTGGTGGTGGTGGTGGTGGTGGTGGTGGTGGTGGTGACGGTGGTGAGAGAACTCCTCGCGGTCACCATCAAGATCGTGGTGGTGATGGCGGTGGTGGTGGTGAGACTCTGCATCACGGTACTCGTCGCCGTGGCGGAAGCTGCCCTCGCGGAATTCGTGCTCGTGGCGGTGACGGAAGGAGCCCTCGTGGTGGTGGTGGTGGTGACCAGTGGGAGTGGCAGTCGTCGTCGTTGAAGTGTGGGTCGCAGAAGCGATCGAAGAGGTAGCGCGGGCAGAGCTCTTCGCAGTCGAGGATGCAGAGTGGGTGGTCGAAGTGGTAGTAGCGTGCTTATCGTGCTTGTGGTGCTTGCGCTCCTCCTTCTTGCGCTTTTCAGCCAGTTTCTTAGCTTTCTTGGCGGCTTTCTTCGCAGCCTTCTCGTCGTGCTTCCTCTTCTTGTCTGTGGCCTTCTTCTTCTTGTCGTCCTCTTTCTTCTTCTTCTTGTCCTCGTCGTGCTTCTTCTTTTGGGCCTTAAGCTCGTCATCCGTGCAAGCGGTAGGCTTGGGGCGGTGAGTCTCGGTCTTGGTGATGGTCTTAAGTGCTTTCGACGAGCTAGAGATCGAGCTCTTGGAGACGTCGCGAAGGTATTCGAAAACCTCCTCGAGCTCACGGGCCTCGAAGTCCTCGTACTCCCGCGCATCGATCTCAGTGAGATCGGCGAGGAGCTCGCGGGCCTCGATTTCCGTCATGTAATCGCGGGTCTCCAGGTCGAAGTCATCGTACTCGCGTTCCATCAACTCAGCATCATTCCTACACACACACATTAATATCTAGGCGCCGGGGATTATTATAGCAGCGGACTCACTCGTAGGACATAGCCATGCCGGAAGCCACGTTCAAGGCAACGACGGCGAAAGCAACAGCGGGGGCAGCGCGAACCATTTTGAATAGGTATATGTGAAGTGAAAAAGGTCTTCAAAAAAAGGTTATAGAAGCGGGAGAGTGATTTGTTTGAGTGAGGAACTAAGTGACCGGCACGAAGTTGTAAGTGGGTGGGTGAGCACAGCTGGAGAAATCGAGTGGAGGGAGGCTGCCTTTTATACAGCATACTGGTGCACAGCCCATCAGGGATCAAATTGATGAAAAAAGTTGCGGTCACCAGGGGACTCGGGAGACGGCATCTTTTAACCAAAAGGATTTGTGTGTCTGATGCAACATGCGTACCAAACAGGAGGCGAAGATGGGCATGAAGAACGCCATCAGCCTGCTGGGCAAGATGGGCATTACGCTCCGATAGCATGGAAATTGAATGTGTGGGCTCCTATTCAATAGCCTATTGCGAAGTTCTCTTCTTTTGAGGTCGATATAGTCTAAGTACTTGAAGATGGCACAAAGTTGAGTGAACATACCCCTACTAGTAGCACTAGTAGCATGTGCGAAGGGTCTTCCAAGATCCGACAAATTTGAACACTTCAAGTCACTCGGCTCCGCCTATAATTACATACACAACCATGGGGTGTGGATGCCACGGAACGTCTCGGGTGTTATCTTTACATACACCTTTCAGTAAATGCCAATGAGCCCGATTTTGAGAGATAACCCAAACTCACCAACTGTGGTCTGGACTCTGTAGCCTCTCAGAGTTGTCGGCCACTGCATATGGTCGTGGCATTGGTATGCAGCTTGAGGATCAGCATCTCGGGTAGCACGTTGATCAGTTCATCTCTGAAATGGCGCCAAATCAATGCCGTATTTTAGCCATTGGTTCAAAAAAGTATCAAAAGGGCATCGCAGGCTGTGTTAGCTAATTTTGTCCACAGGTGGACTGCGAAAGTGACAGGACGAGGCTCCCAAGAGAGTGTTTATGCCCAATGAGACTATAGCTGTGTAGTCGTCGCTTTTGACGACTTGAACAGCTTCGAAAGCTATAATTGTCGAGCGCTGAGTGATGATCTATTTATTGAGTGAAGAGTATCAAGAAAACTCACGAATGGCCTCCCAGGTAGGTCAAATATAGATCGGATCGAAGCAAGCGGATTTGTGGGCGGTGCTAAGTCTTGCTAAGTTCTAGGTTGGTTGCAGACTCTAAACCATTGAAAAGAATTCAGCTGCGCACGGAGGTGAGATGATACACGATCGAGTGACCGAGTATTGCTCGGATGATCCAGGTAAGTTTAGGGTCTGAAGCGTCTAGATATCGTCGGTCATTAACAGTTTATGTTGGACAGTCTTCCAGTGGATATGCCGTCGCCAAAAAAAAAAATAGCCAGACAGTGCGTCTCCGATTCCAATATACTCGCTCAGCGGGAGCCTGGGGGAGGAATAGTGGGCGCGTATAGTGTTCGTACTGTAGTCTCAGGGTTTACATTTTGCTGGCGAGAATGTATAGTTGTCCCGGAGTTAGTGCTTGAGCATCCGCACTGTGAATCAACTCTTGGGTAATTCAATCGCGTTATAACGACAAGCGAGAGGTTTCGTTTCGAGGTTAGAACAAGGAAAGGAAGAAAGAGTCAAAGACGCAAAATCATAATGGGACGCGTCTGTCAAACCTGCACGTGACATATCCTGCCGCCGCGGCGCGAGGCTCGAGCGGCCAGGTCTGCGGCTCTTGAGCTTGACGATATTCAACGACTTTCAGACAATAATATGAGCTCTTAAACCATATATCTGTCGACATGCCTCCATTTACGCCTCCGAAAGTTGTCCTCTCTGGACTTAAGGAGAAGTTTGACTCATTGGCTGTCATTGGCAAGCATTTATATACTCGCCGTTCTTCATATTCTGACGCCAGAACTCTTAGCGGATCGGCTTTATCTTGGAAGCTCAACGGGAAATCTGCACGTCTATAGCTTGAGTGAGGCAATTTTTCTTGATATTTTGGCCACACTCGGACGCTAATTCTGTTGTTTCCCCGCAGCCGATGGTGATGGGGATTCTGACGCTTTGGAGTTGGTTGAGGTGAAGAAGGGTCTCGCAAGACGGTCTATAGAGCAGCTAGGATTTGTGAAAGATGTGAACTCCTTGGTTGTTCTCTCAGGTGGGAGATCTTCCTAGCGAAACGTGCTTCATCTGACGCATATCGCACAGAAATGACTGTTACGCTCTTGCCATTACCTTCTCTCTCTCCACCGACACCCCTGCCGAAAGCCAAAGCCGCATTCTCTTTCGCAGTGTACTCCCACATAGAGAATGTGCAACTAGCACCAAGCCAATCTCCGTCTGCAGACACAGAGTTCAAACGATCACAACCAATTCCGACTCTCATCACTCAGCTGCTTGTAGGTTGTCGGCGGAGAGCTGTTCTATATTCTTGGAAAGACGGAGAACTACAGGAAGTCAGGGTACGTCTGAAATGACTTTCAGTTATAATGTGGTTATTAATTTGATTCCAAACTAGGAGACTTCGCTGCCTCATTCTGCACGCACTATCATCTTCCTCGACAAAGACACAGCATGTTTTGCATATACGCCTACCGAATACGCGATATTCTCAATCCTACAATGACAGCGGTGGACATAGTGACACCACTTCCAGTAACCGGTTCGGGCGGCGCAAGGAACGCGTTGACGGGTTTGACGGGTTATATGACGCTCGGGCTCGGGGCTAAAGCTAAGCCTGCTGCTGTTCATCTCGGAGGGACTGAGCTCCTCATTGCGAAGGATGGTGCGTTTCTCATTCCTTTTTGTGGTTTGTGTCTAAAAGGTGTATCTTCAGGCCAAGGTTTTTCATTGGACCGGATGCCAAACTTTCCCGACCAACAACGATTGAGTGGCATGCTCTACCTGAAGAGATAGGTGTGCGATACCAATATTTATTTTGAGCTGAGACTTATAGGACCCATAGCCTTCGTGAAGCCATACATATTCTCCGTCCTACCCGCTGGCACAGTGCCCATCCAATCCCAACTAACCGATATTTCCTCAATAATATCCAGCACACACAACCCTCATTCATACCAACCTCAGTCATCCAAATCCAATCCTCATTATCCCTGCAAATTGTCCAACGCCTACCATTCCCATTCAATGCCTCCGAAACTAACGCCATTCAGAATGCTCTCATCCGTCTGATGACGCCTCCAATGTCAATAAATCTCCGCTGTACGTCTGACTACCCCAGTAGATAAGGCGGCTGCAGCGAGCGAAGGTACTTCGCTATGGCGCTTTACAATGAAACCATGGTCGGAACAATTAGACGAACTCGTCCTTGCTGAGCAATATTCAGACGCACTGGCGTTATTGGATACCCTAGACGACACAGCGCTTCCAGACAAGGTAAATCTCAGCGCATACAACCACCACCCTTTGCTAACATCCAGACCAGGACCAACGTCGCATCCGTATCCGCGCCCTGAACGCCGTCTCCCAATTCCGCGCATCCAAGTTCGATGACGCCATCGACACCTTCATCGACCTTGATTTCAACCCCGCCAAAGTCGTCGCGCTTTACCCGGAGCCCGTCGCAGGCCGCCTGTCCGTCCCCCAGGACGCGTGGATACCTCTCTACGGCGGTCCGGTGCCCGCTGGTGCCAACGCGGAAGACGATGGCGCGTCGAGCAAGAGCTCGAGTCATGAGCATGACAAGGATAAGGGGTCGGTGCACGGACATGAGAGGACGACGACAGACATTTTGGATAATATCACCGGTACGGGATCGGTGGGCGGAAGGCTGCGGAGGGCGGGGTTGGGGATGTTCATGCCGGGGCCCAGCGGGGCGAAGGAGGACGATACAGCATCGGTCACTGCGCGCCGGAAAGGCGGTCTGCATGGTGTGTCTACCCCTCAATTATTTGTCATGCGCTGATATTTACATCTATCTCCACAGGCGAATCCAACCAGTCCATCGAAACCCTGGTACGTTATCTTTCCGACCGGCGGCCAAAGCTGCGCGCTGCGCTAGAAGCAATCGGGATCACACCGGAGAACCAATCGCACATTGCGTCCCCACTATCCGAAGCCACCATCGATGAGCTCTTCGCGCTCCCGAACGCGCCTTTGTCGGCGCTGACGCCCGAGCAGCTGCTCCGGTTCGCGCAGATCGTGGACACCGCGCTGTACAAGTCGTATCTGATTATCAGGCCAGCGCTGTTGGGGTCGTTGTGCCGTATTGCAAATTGGTGTGAGGTAACGGAGGTAGAGGAAGATTTGAGGGCGAGGAAGGTAAGTTTTTGATTGATTGCGTGCATTTATTTGTGGAAAGAGGCTGATATGCTGTTTAGAAATATGCAGAGTTGAGGGATTTGTATAATGGGAAAAAGATGCATTCGAAGGCGCTGGAATTGCTGAAGGAGTAAGTATATTATTTTGGGTGTGTAATTTCCATCATTGACTTACGATATTAGATTGAGTGCGAGCGAGGACGACTTAGAAGATAAGCTTTCGCCGTCCATACAATATCTGAAGAAACTCGGTCCGGAATATATCGAAGAAGTGTTCAAATATTCACGGTGGATATTCGACCTTGATAGCCATATGGCTTTCGAGGTAAGAATCTTATGCCATTTCGTAAATTTTCTTTTCTGATTGTGTCTATATTGCTTTTCAGATTTTCACATCAGAAGATGTCGAACTTCCACAAAAAATAGTCGCGGACTATTTGGAAGGCATCAACCCCAGTCTTTGCATTCGGTATCTTGAATATATAATCAGTGAGAAGCAGGAAGAAGCACTAACTTTCCACGACCGATTGGCTGAGCTGTATTTGAATTTGACGTTGGCGGCTAGGAAACGTGGAGATGAGCGTTCGTTCTATTCTTTCTTTAAGTGATGATCTATGGGTTGACAATTTGTTTTAGAGGCTCACGAGGAGCTTTACGCGAAGTTCTTGAATTTCATCAGTACGGATGACCAATTCGCGAAAGATATACTATATGGACGTGTATCGCATACGGGTTAGTGAAATTCACTTTTGTGAGTCAACCTCAATAATATAAACCTTTTTTTCTTCTAGATTTGCATGAAGCTCGAGCCATCCTTCTTGGCAGATTAGGTCGACACGACCAGGCTCTCGAAACTTATGTCTATCGACTGCAGGACTTCATGAAGGCAGAAGAGTGAGTTTGTGCCAAAGATTCTGCGCCATTTCCTCACCACTCAGGGACCATGACTAGGTATTGCAAACGCATATACAAGGCAAACTCGGAGACGAGCGGTGTCTTCCTGACACTGCTCAAGATATATCTTCGTCCAACGGTTCAAACCAACACCGACCTTCTTCAACCGGCGCTGGACCTCATAAGCCGGCATAGTCCTCGTTTAGACTCCATCGAAACTCTGCAGCTCCTGCCGCCGCTTGTTACGACGCAGGATATCAAGGCGTTCTTAATGGAAGGACTGCGGGTGCCCGTGTTCGATACCCATGTTGTTCGGCAGATCAGCAAGGCGAGGAATGACCAGCTCGCGAGGCGATTAATGACCCTGCAGTCACGCAGAGTAAAGATTACAGATAGTCGAATGTGAGTTTGTTTTCTAATGTTGGGAATGGAGCCAATCTGATCTCAATTCCTTCTTAGCTGTCCACAGTGCCACAAACGACTCGGAAATAGTGTTATCGCTGTTCATGCTCCTCAGTAATTACTCCATTCATTCTTGTTTCTTGTCCAACCTCATTGTCTTTTCACAGTGGCGAAGTTACGCATTATCAATGTCGCGAACCCTTTTCCAGGAAGTTACAGGAGCGATAGAATTGATTGCCTTCATTCTTTTTCCCTTTCGTTCTCATGCATACCCCGGATTTTTTGAGTAATCAATATTAATTCTTTATAGCAGTCAGCCATGTTCATTCATGTCCTTCATCATGCACAATTCTAGCAATATAATTCCGACCGTCCAGGAAATATACAACATGGATATGATAATTTTACAACAGCTTCTGTTTCTTACTTCAAAGATAAGCTCTACGTTTAACACTTCTTACAGCTTCCTTCACAATCTGCAGCCAGCTCGTCACTTTGTCCACATCGTCCCATGCACCCGAGATTTGTGCCTCCATTTTGCGGAGTAGAAATCGGCGGATGATGCGGATGTCTTCGTCGTCGTTTTCGGTGAGGGTCGCGGCTACTGAGGAGGCAGTCGATGAGACGGAGTAGATGGTGCAGATGGATGCCATGCTTGGGCGGGTTGAGATGGCGTGTGAGTAGCCTAATAGCCCGGGTGAGAGTTCGTCGTTGGTGGGCGACTTTGGTGAGTTGGCAGCGGCTGCGCGCAGCTCGGCGATCATTGCCTCTCGTTTCTGTGGAAATAAAATTTAGACCACTGAAATAAAAAATAGTACAGGACGAAGAATACAAACCTTGATTGCTCTTTTGACAACCCTTTGCGTCCTAGATATCGAGTGATTGGCCATTTCAATAAACTGCTCGGCCGCTTCCAAGCATTCTCCAATGCTCAGAAGATCCCGCTGTGCAATTTCCAACACGACCTTCGAAGTGCGCAGAGCGTTGTCGATGGACACATCCAGAGGGTCAATCGTCAGAGGTAAAAGATCCCGGGTCTTTGATTTGACGTCCTGAGGAACAACGGAGAACCCAACCTGCTGGGACTGCTTAAATTGAGTCGGTGAAGATGATGGTGTGGGGGACGGAGCAGACGCATGATGATAAACAACCATACGCTTCAGCCAAGCCTTGATCCTCGAAGTCCCAAACGCCGGCAAATCCTTCTTAGAGTTGGTAGTGCTCAAATCCGCCTCGAGAATCTGCATCTTATCCTCCAACTTTTTCTTCATCTTCATCACCTGCTTAAGCCGCAGCGAGCCTTTACTCGGAGAACCACTAGGGCTCGTCTTACCCGACGCGAGCTGCTTCAATTCATTGTCGATATCCCACAGCCCGCAGGGTAGATGCGTTGTCGACGCTGAGCCCTGTTGGCGCGCAAAGCGGTCGGACAAAGCAGGGGTAGAGCTCGCCGCCGAGCTGGGGTGGGTGTAGATGCCCGACCCACTGGAGGTGGAACGGCTGCTGACGTGGGTGTCGGTCGGAGAAGGTAGGGGGCTATTAGGCACAGAGGGGAAATGGTACGCCACTTGGTCTTTATCGACGAAAGTCAGCTGAGAGTCCTCCGACTCGCGCGTGCGCTTACGGGAGTGCACCGGCGAAAGCCCTCTCAGGTTCATTTTGCCAGCGCTAGCGATGGCGACGCCATGCCTAACCGCCTCGACCCGACTCACGCTCTTCTGCAGGTCCTGCACCACCCTGCTCGCCTCCTCGATGCGGGAGCGGAAATGCACCGCTATCGATGTACAGTTCTCCTGGATATCGCTGATTTGGTGCTCGAGGTAGGCTATGTGTGCATCGCTCGTCTGAGCGGAGGTCAGCGTGGATGTGGAGCGCAGTTTTGTGAGGAGGTCTTCGATAAGGGAGTCGATGTCTACTTTTTCAGGAGAATAGACGGATGAGGTGTCAGGGAATGTGGGGATCTCGGAGACGGAGGATAGAGAGGTGAATGAGTCGGATGGGCGGATGGTGCGGTTGGAAAGTGCGGATGTGGTTCTTGGGTCATCTTCGGTGATGCCAAATACGTAGAGGAACTCGCTTTTCGCGACATTTACGGGCGTCAATCTAGAGTACATACCGAGTACACTGTTAGAATAGAGGTACAGAAAAAAATAACTGTGCATACCCTCTCGAGTTTTTCATCTGCCTGACCATGCCTGTCGTATCGCAGGCTAGGAAGAGCGCAAGCAAATCAGCAGAGCACCCATGCTCCGCCGCGACATGTAAACACGTCTCATCTTCTTCGTCTCTCGCAGACAGCGGCGCCCTCAAATCTTGAATCAAGTGTAGACAGAAATCATGTAATGAATGTGTGGCATCGGGGTTGCTGTCAATGTAGGCGGCCGGCACATTGCGCGCGAGGATATGAAGTGGGGTGTACTTTTCGTGGAGGGTGAATAATGATACATCAGCGCCTGCACAATATAGTGCGTCTAGAATTTGGATGGAGGGCTGAGAGGCTATAATACAGTGGTGAATGGGGCTCCACCCTTGCGAGTCGGGAAAATTTACAAGTGCAGGTACGGATGCTGGTGTTTGCGGTGTTGATGTTGATATGGTGTACAAGGAGTCGAAGGGTGACAAAGATGATGAGGGATAACGGCAGGTGGGAAGAGCAGCGAATGCAGCGCCGCCACGTCGGAGGCATGGATCGCCGATATTAGGGCGTCAGTAACCCTCGCAGCCGCCTCAGGTGTGAAAATCGACGCAGGTGGGGGTTGGAGATCCTGCGGCAGGCGAATCGACGCATTTGCTAATCCACCAGATGCTCAGCGTCCGCCGATAATCGCGTGCGGTCCGCGGACTACATAGGTAAAGCAACAAGTGCATTATAAGGCGGGGGCAGAACGCGAAGAGCGAAGCGGCGAAAATGAAGAGAGAAGATAATCGAGAGTTAGGAAACAGAAGAGAGAAAGGCGCTAGAAAGAAAGCTTACCTTGCTCTCGCGCCATCGATGCCGGCGCAGCACGGTCTCGCACAGCCAGAGAATGTGTGGGTGCGCAAGCGAGAACTGCAACGCCGTTCGATGATTGCGGTCTCGAAAGTCCGGACGGGCGCCGTGTGAGAGCTAAACAGGCAGGATGCATTGATGAGCAAGATAATGAGGATGACACAGAGGGTTATGGCATGCATAAATCGCACAAAACGCACCAGCAGTTGAACGACTTCTAAGTTCCCGTCGCGCGCGGCATCTGACGAGAGGCGGGATAAGCAGTCAGCCACCATTGATCCTACGGAGCCAGGGAGAATCGTGCATGCTGTCGTGCACTTAGAAATGTTAACGAGGACTCACACATTAATGCCGTGGCCCCCATGGAGTCCATCCCGTCCACTGAGACCGAATCGACGCTGTCGGTGAGAAGAATACGGACAGCCTGTGGCTGGTTGAGCCAGGCGGCCATGCAAAGCGGGATGACGCCGTCCATTGACTGGTTAGGCGCGTTGAGCGTGAATAGGTTGATGTCAGGGTGTGCGAGGAGGGTTTTGAGCGCGTTCTGGCGAGCTGGCGACATAAACGACGCGTCACACGCGTCAACCTGTTTCCAACTGCGAGTATCGTGGTCAGTGGTGGGTATGCGGGATAGGAAGACGAAACGACGCGTACTTTTCTCCGGCGACGACACACATGATGGCAGTGCGGCCTGCGGCGTCCAGCGAATTGATGTCGGCCCCATCTTGCAGAGCGCGTTGCACACCAGTGTCGTCTCCGAGTAAGGCATAGTGGTGCAGGCCAAAGTTGTCCAGCACGTTGTAGGTGGGCGCGTTCGTGGCCATTGTGGGGGTAGAGATCGTGAAAAGAGATGCGAAAAAGGAGAGTAGATGCAGCAGAGAGACAGAAACACAGACAGAGAATCGACAGCGAGAAAAAAGAAACGAGAGAAAAAGAGAGTATGCGAGATGATAGCAAACGAGAGCAGCAGAAAGAAGGAAGAAAGACGCGTGTAAAGGCGAGTCGAGCGCTCTTTTAGGCTCTTGAGGGGTTCGTGATGACAGTCGGATGAGAAGCTGGATGACAGTGGAACATGAGCTTAAGAGTAAGTAGTGGGTGGGACAGTGGGCGGAAAAATGAAAAGCGAGCTAGCTGCAATGAGGCAATCGCATATTGCCGACGGCCAATTGGAAGGGATCAGAACAAGGGACGTTGGCCAAGCTCCAGGCATCTTTTTGCCCTGCACGTTATGTCCGAATTTAGCTAATCCACCTTGCCTCCTCCATTGTCGAGAAATCCGGGCGAGAGAGGCCTCGAGGCTGCACAGGCAGTCTGATTTTGGCGCAAGTTCATCGCTAATAGCTCCCGGTGTGAGACCAAAAATACGCAACTCGCCAGTGTGTATCCCAGCTGCGTATGGGGCCTCGGCGAAGGGATATTAACTGACGCAATGCCAATCCATATATGCATATGCAGATATGTTTTTGTCATGAAATTGCATCCACATCTTGTCCACATCAGCATCGCATCAGCCTAAAAGGAAATTTGAAGGGAATGTAAAGGCCTTCTGGGATAATCTTAGCGCCTCTCGTGACATTCTTGAGAACGAAAGGAAGTGTGCGCACAGGAAACATGACATAAAGAACTCTGTTCATATGAGTGTATGCAATTGTGGATGGTCCATATCGTGAAACTTCGAAGCGCTGTTCATTCCAGCGCGCTGAGCTAGAGGTAATCCGACGAGGTCTTCATGGAAGTTCCAAGCGCGGCCTCGGAATCGTGTGCAGACCCCAATTCAAGCGCGAGAAATTCTAGGAAATTGCGCGCAATGTCGGTGCGTTTCATGTTGTCGCTTGTCAAAAGGCCGCACGCACGCGGAGCGTCCAATACGACCTTACGGCCTTAGCATTATTACTTAATTCATTGATTGCAAACCTTAGCAGCGTTCCCAAGGCGAAGTTCGTAGCCAAATAGTGATTCAAATATTCAAGCCAGCAAACAATGTCTTCAGAACACCCATTGTGCCCATCCATTCTGCGATACATTCCACTCCAAAGATGAATGAATAATGAAGCTTGAAGTATCTACGGAGGGTGCTTGTCATATATAATAAATCGTCATGATTGAACGGTGCGGTACGTAATACGTATATGGATTGGTGTATAATTACATGCATGATTTGTTGGGATTCAGATAAGCTCATGTCGTCGAGCGATGAGCGATGAAGGATGCATAATAGTTAAAAAGAAATAGAGATGAACAGGCAAAGGGATGAGGGACGGAGGATGGGCATTCAATGGAGATGAAAGGTAAAGTATCGTCATAAAAATGACCTTTGATAGAAAGTGTGGCTATTCGATGGCCGCAGCAGACAATAAACCGGAGAGAAAATAATCAAGAGTCCCAAAATCAAAAGGGTAGGATATGGGTTGGTGGTCGGAAACGTCGTGGGATAGGTCGAATGAAGACGGTGGAAACGTCCAGCCTGGGAACAAGTGCCTCCACAGGCCTTAGAGATACGCATCCCTTGAAAGGGAAGCCTGCCAAACCGACAACGTCAGGAATTCACCCTCGACTAGATAACTAACACAAAAGACATACCCGAACTTCATTATACTTCGCAATCGCCTGGCCTAAATCCCAATTAACCACGTTCAAGCACTCCGCTGCAAACTTCGCATTCAGACCCGTCTGCGCCGAGACCTGTACGATAAGATTCCGCTGGCCTTCAGGCTAAAAATCGACCGCGATGAAAGTTAGCTGGACAGATCAAAAGTCAACATAAAAGCAAATAACATACCAATGACGCAAGTGCGGTCTGCTGATCCGGGGGGAAGGACGAAATCGAAAACGCATGCGTCGCCGGCGGCGCTGCGGCGCTCGGACTGGGGGCCTGCACCAGAAGAGGACCGGGCTTCCACGCATCGGGGCTCGAATACCCACGGATGATCCATTGGTCTGACAAAATAACAATATCCCATCCGTTCGTTTTTTGGCGCTAGTGAAAAATGAACATTTAATAAGTTTCCATGAATACGGAGAGAGCAGGGAAAAAGCTTACCGCGAGCCATCAGCAGCGGGCACCAGCATAAAGGTTCTGTCAAACGACCTAATACCCCCAGATTGGGCTAATTCGACGGCAATTAAAAACACACTCTGTACGCAAAATAAGATCAATGCTCACTCTCTGTAAATTCGCCATGTACGACGAGGAGCAGCCCCATGCTCTGCCCATGGGGGACGGGGAAGGAGTCCAAACAGAACTTCTCGGGCGGGCCAGTAATATCGTGCCTCGTCCCAGGTAGGTTCGCTTGAGCCTTTACGATCTGGTCGCCTCCGATGTGCAGATTGCTCAGCATCTTCTGTGGGCTGCCCCCCCATCCGATTGAGATTGCGCGACCCATTCTCAAGCCACGGCCCCCACTCAAGCTTGCGCTGGTTGGGCATGCTCCGCGAAGAATGGTAGCCTACGACGCGCGCCCGCAAGGGGATGGCCGTGTTGGCCGAAAATGAGAAGGTGGCGGCGGGGTCGTAAGCGCTTGCTAGTGATTCGCGATTGGAGTCGAATGCGTTGAAAAATCTAGATTTCAATTCACAATAAGAGGTCAGAAGCTGTCGAGTGGCGCAGCCTGACACTCGATGAAAAACTCACCGCACGAGGAAATTGCTGACGAGAGCGCCGTCGACGCCTGTGACAAAAGAGGGGCCCATTTCGAATGGGAACGTAGTGGCGTTTGGTTTTTCCACCGGTAGATTTGAAGTCGAGGGTTCTGGGGTGTCAAACGAGATATTCGTTATCGGTTCTTGGTCTAGAACCTCCAGCGCAGGGAACCGACGAGAGAGATCGCTGTAGTAATTATGATTCAGTTACGCAGTAGCATTAATGACAGTACCGTAACGACACACGATCTATAAGTGGCACCAGCGCCCACTTTATACGCAGTTTCACGTAGAGGATTGCCGGTCAAAATCAGCTCTCGTAAATGAACCATCTTATCGCGTTTCGGGACGATCATAGTAATTTCCTTCTTATCACGGATCTTGTTATTATGTAGGGAGAGGTTGACAAGGTTTGGAAGATATCTGCTCAGTTGCATGAGCAGGGTGCCTGTCAAGTTGTTGTTGGCCAGCGAAAGGGTTTGCACCTGCAGGAAGTCAGATATATGATAGAATGGACCAAGGCGATGATAATATACCTCAGGCTTCAGTTGACTTGCAAGCTTGAAGATGACGGCGGCATCACGGGTGCTCCCACCGTGCCCCGGGGGTGTGAGATTGTACTTTTTGACCAACTCATCGTCAATCATAGACTAGTAGAATCACAGTAAGTACAGGGTTGATAGATACAAAAAGGAATCGACAATGCGACTAAAACGACTAGAACAGGAGTCGGAACTGCAACTTACATCGAGGTTGAGAAATCTTGTTTCAGGATTCCATCGTCTTTGCACGAACTCTCGCCACGAATCCACGGCCTTGGGTCTGCTGACACGAACTGGTATGGATGAGGGAGTCAATGCGCTGCTGCCGCTTGAAAGTGCGTTTCTGCGCATCCGACCCGCGACAGTAGGCCGTGAGGCACCGCGGATGGCGAGAGGATCCGACGGGCCAGCATGGCCACCTGCACTCGTCGAGAGGCGTATAGATTGCTGCGTGTATTCGAGTGTTGTGTAAGCTCCTGGTCATATTTCTGATGCAAAAGGGAGAATGACGACACGACCAAGCAAAATGTGAAATGTGCAGGTGGCTCGCCGCCCTCCCTGTCAAAGGGAAAAGAAAATCAGTATAATTACCATTCGTGAGCTCATCGGCTTGTCCTTGATGGTGTCAATCAGTCGCACAGGGCGTCCCGAGCGTACTCTTCCCTTCCTGCCTCCGCCGTGGTGTTCTACGTCCCGCATTGGTGCGTCCCGGTCGATGAGGCCCGCGCTGCGCAGGGCATTGGTTGCGATGGTCTTGCTGCCTGAAGGAGGCGTGTTTGCTGGTAAAAGCGACATGCTGTTCCAGCGAGGCTGGTTGTTGCGACAATCGTACGAGCGAGTGTGTTGTTGGGAGGGAAGAGCAGAGGAGATGAATCGATTAATATGGGAGGAGGACAAGTGCTGTGGCGGTGACAAAGGGTGACAAAACCGAGTCAAAAAGGAATGCCACTGGCTGCCGAAATTTCCCACGATCCTCCGTGTCATCATCGCACACCACACACTTGTACATTTTAAACTTGGCAGACAA
>QEYC01000090.1:0-107446 GCA_009935795.1 Pholiota adiposa
ATAACTCTCCAGACCAAGAGTAATGTTCACAGTTTCGCACCCTGTCGTTCCCTCGGAGAACAAAGAATAAGACCTCCGGTGTCAACTTCCTCTTCATCGTAAATCCTCTCCCAGTCGTCGTCGTTTTCGAGGAAAGTCTTCTCACTATCTTCCGGGAGAGCTATGACATGGCGAACATTGCGCACGACCTCGAATTCTCTTGCGACGCCCTTGCCCTTGGCTGGGCGTGCAATTTTGTAAATCGGAACGGTCATATCTGTGCGTCGAGGTGCAATAGGAACTTCGGAAGCCATGTCGTCGATGTTGTCGATGGTAGAATAAGTGGGTTGTTCGAGGTGAGGCATCTTGGCAAGGCGCTCAGAGTGAAGTTTCCTCTCCAAGCCCATTTTGATTGAGGCTGGCGGGGCGAAGGTTAGGTATATAGCCTCCCTGGTATCAAATATCAGAGACATAAGCGTTGATGCAAACGAAAGAAGAAAAAATGAAAGCTGACCCTTCCATTCTCGGTAGTTTCAACAGTTTCTAGTGCTGCTGCGAAGAGGGTTCCATCTCGGTGAGCCTTTGCTCGTACATACTAGACCAATAAGGCGTTAGTCGGCGATTACACTTTCGGAGCGGCTTATGAGCTACCTTTGTGAGTGCTTCGCGGCGAGAGGTGGGTTTGTGTGTTGACCTCATTGGCGTTGAAGGAATTTGCAAGAAGTAGAAAGTGTTTCTGTGTTGTAGGACTGCACGCTATTCACCAGAGGTGCGCGTTCTAACAGAGTAGTAGGGTGAACGTTTTTATACACCAGCGCTCCTACTAATGTAGTAGTCAGCACTGCAAAGCTATACCCAGAGTGACTCACTCAACGTACCGCAACCGCTGCACATAACATATCGGTAGCATTAATGAGTCATGGTCATGAATAAGAAAGGAACGGTGCCGGTTTGGCAGGCGAAGCTGTGCTGCTCTCACTCTCTCAGGCTGTCGGAAAAAACGCATCCCAGTGCCTTGTACACTGTACAGTGCATCGCCAGGAAGCTGGGACTCTGCAGAGTATATATACACACATTATATTTACATACTCAAGTACATCGCATAATTTTTGGGATAAGTAAATTCACCCGCGCTCAAATTATACGTGTACGAGAACAATTTTAAAGCGGCCATGAAAGCGTCATATTTCTATCACCATCAAAAGTACATAGGAAAGGATCACAAAAATCACAGTCCACTTGAGCATAAACTTAGAGCGTGTATCTGAAGTCTGGTGCCCTATCTCCCAACTCCCTCAGCTCCTGATCACTGTATTTCTTCTCTCCACCCTCTAAAGCTTCCCTTTGAGCAGTGTCGCGCTGCTTGTTGATTCTGATGTACGAAAGAACCACAGCAGGAACGGCAATAAAACCGATTCCAACAAACATCAACTCCACACCATCTATGATAACAAATTAGGAAGGACTGCCGAGGAACCCGGCGAGGAAGAAATGCTTACGGCCAACGAGGTATCGGGGTGTGTCTTTCGAGCGGTAGATATTGGCTGCAATCGCCCCGCCGAAGTTACCGATTCCGATGTGAATAGCCATTCCGATTCCACGCTTATATTGGCCCGCGAGATTGTTTCCGAGCCTATATTAGATAGATTAGATAGGAACCAGTAGACCGGAAGAGACGCTGCGATCACCATGCTACAACGCCAGGGAATGACGCATAACTTCCTCCAACGACGAAGAAAGTCCCGAAGTATTTCACCCCACTCGGAGCTGTAGAGATATTGATCGAAAATCCAATTAACATCAGAACGAGCCCGATCAGGATGAACGGGAAGCGCATTTTGAGCCTATCGGAGGAGGTCGCGAAGACGTACAATAGAATGGCTAACACATAATTTTCAGCAACATCCAGAAAGGCAGAAATAAGGACCTTACTGGCAAAGACATAGGGTGGGACGGTGAGCAGCTGGCTAATTGCATTGGTGTGTCCGAAGGAGCTAATGATGGTGCTGCAAGGCCAAAAAAAATTAGAACTTTCCACGACCAAGAGAGCCCAGCGCTACATACGGAAGGAAAAGCGTTATTCCATAAACTTTAAGCAGAGAACAATAAGCAAGGAAACTGACACACAATAGGATAACTTACGAGGAGCGATAACAGACATGTACACTAAAATGTGCATATAGATCTAGAATAAGACGTGTTATGTTTCTGCTACGAGAGAGATTTTGATTAGAAGGCTTACCTGCCAGTCCGTTATAGCGGCAAGGAAATGACGAGGGGAAAAATGCTCTTCTTCTCGACACTTGAGTTCATATTCTGATTGCAATCGCGTTAAACAACGATATCACGGCATGCAGGTGACTCACTTTTCTTATGAATAATAAAAGCCCTCTCTTCGGTGTCAAAATTGGCAGTAGCTGGGAAGTCAACCAAAACGAGAGAGGAGTCCTACTGCAACAGTGGCGATCCCTCCAAGATCTGGGATGGGTTCAAGATGGGTACGTTAAATATATTCCATAAGCTACTTTTGGTGAAACTCACAAAAATCCAGGACCAGCCGAGTAAGCCTTGCGTTCCGCTCATAAAACTGATTGCAAAAGCCAGTAATCCTGAAAAGGCTCCCGCAAGGGATGCAGCACCGAAGAAGAGACCAATGCGGAGTTGCAGCTGGTGGCGGGGTACCACAGAGTGAGACTGGTGTGTGTTCATTAATCATCGGCTGCGAACCATAACTATGGAAAATGGCTCACTAATACACGACTCCAGGGAAAAGTCCTGCTTCCGCGATTCCAAGGGAATGCGAGCGCCGACCAGTTGAGGATAGCTATTTTGAGCGTGAGTCAAGCGTGAGTTGCCGAAAAAGGCCATGATTTCTATCTTTAGACCTTACTTTTTGACGAGGCCCATTAGCGTCCTAATTCCGCCATATGTCAGCTTTGTGAAAATCTGATCCTATTCAAGAAGAAGATTACGAACATTACAATCCCCCAAGTAACCTGAGTTGCGGTAACATAGATTAGATGTGAATGCAAGGTAGTAAACAAGCAGCACGCTCTCACTGTGATTCCCGGCAGCCACCTTAGCGGATGTAGGCCTAGAGTCAGCGAATTGCTCGGAATAGGGCGAGGGACAGTAGTAAATCAGACCTTGATGGACGGAACTTCTTAAGTACCAGGCTAGAATGCATGGTCAGCAGTAAGATCTAAAGACTGGGGTTCACTTTAGAAATTGGACCTACTTGGCAGGGCATTCGAACAAGCAGTAAGGCTGGTGAAGTAAATTGAGCAGATGAGAGTTGAAAAAAGTAAATTCTGCTCACAAAAAGTACATCGTCTGCATTGATATATATGAGATTTCAAATTTCATGAGCCTTCGAAAATGAAGGCAGCGACGCACCAGCGCGATGTTATATTCATTTCCAGTGAGATGGAGCTGACTTTGGAGTCCCTGCAGTCGTGCATTTCCTAAGTTTATCGTAAGTGCTACTCCGCTGCGGCGCAGCGTGTAGATAACTACCAATATTCCCTGATAGAGACAATGTGAATCATTTCAATATATGACAAAGACAAGCACGCACCTCGATCCAGGAAAGACAGAAGATACATCAAGGACAAAATAGGCATGAGTCGAAGGTCAATCTTGCGCCATAACTTCCGTTCTTGCTCTTCCGTTAGAGTAGGAGGGGGAGGGAGGCTTGATTCTCCACCGAAATCGATACTCTCTTCCGATAGAGAAATATTCTCCCTGTGCTCGCTGACTTCCTTGATAGAAGGAGACACGCTCTTTTCGACAGACATGATGGGCAAGAGCAAGAAGCTGGAAAAAACCCAGTATTTGGACGCGTCCTTTTCAGTTGTCGACTAACCACTAATAACCGATGGAGTTAAGAATGGCTCACGAATATCTCATTATCCACGAGAGATAATAGAATGGGCTATTCTTGCTCCGCTTCCCAAGTCACAGGATCGTGCTGGGTAGTTCCAGTATCAATTACGCGAAAGCCTGTGGGCAAATATGATGAAATAGGAGTACTCATTAATGGACATGCAGCGAATACGCAATGCGGGGCTATGTGGGGACACGGTCATGCTGTTACCGATATGCGGCTTGCAGGTCAGGAGGTTTGAAGGTCCCATATACAGTGAGAACTTGGCAAATCTTATCGAAGGCAGATCGAAGGCGAGAAACCGGTGGGATCTGTTACGATAAGCCCATACGAACACAAAATGCCGTTGGAAACTTCAGATCCTGTATCTAAATTAAGAGTGGCAAATCCAAAGCGTACCAGTTCAACGCAACAACATTTGTCTGACTGCTAGAGTATGTAAAAAAAATTGAGCCGTCTACGTATGTTCTGGCAAGGTCATTGTAGGGTCACCATATTATTATAGTAGACTTCTGGGGTTTGCTGATTCCGAGCGTCGACATTTGAGCACTATATAAGAAATTCAATAATCAGTAACAATTTAAATGCATGGTGTAATGGTATAACCGTCTAAGTAACCGTGACTGTACAAATATTATGTCTGATACATCTATGCAGACGATGAGTGCGGGACAGTGTGGGCAGGAACCTGATGCGAGTGAACGAGATGAAGTGCTGTAATGTCTGTGTGTTAATAAAATGAAACCTTACATAGACTATGGTAGAGCAGGAGTGCCGACAATGAGGGAGCGTTATTGATGCTTTCGATGAGGATCAGTTTATGACAAGATTTAAGTGATTGACGTTCGAACCAAGAATAGAAGGATTGAAGAGATCGACAGAAAGAACACGAGTCGGCGTGGTATCATGTGGACGGTGTCGGGTCGAGATTGACGTTAATGCGAACGAATAGGGTAGAAAAGAGATACTGCGACATTTGTGAATCGTGCAGAGGGAGATGTCGATATCCTAACTCACGACTCATTATTAAGAATAGAAATAGAACAATGATCTATACAAAATGTCACTCACCCTGCTGCAGACTCCCCAGAGGTGCACAATACACAGCTAACGGCTCGTCTGAATCCTTCAACTCCTGCTTGACCATGAATCTCACGAAAATCAGATCCATCATGTCACCGACGCAGTCAAATGGGAGGCTCAGATTGTCTTCCCACACGGGGTTGAACCCATTTTTCTTGACTGTAGATGTGCGCTTTGTCACAGAATAGGCAGGTGTCGAAGTTATAGCCTGACTGGAGGAAGGGTGACCGTTTTCCAAGCTCAGGTCGTTTGCTTTGCCCTTGTCCTTTTTCGACTCGAGGACAACAGGCCAATCGGGGACATAAAGCGTCACCTCCACATATGGATCGACGATAAGCTTGTCCCCGATCTCGTGGCCAGATCCATCTTTTGGACGGGGTAGTTGTTGGCCTGAGATCACCTTCACCTCAAAAGTATAAAGTGAGCGCTTCGAAAGCATATCTTTCTGTGAGAGACGAATCGCATCAGGCTTGAGCACGTATCCAGAGCGCCCATTGCGTTGGAACATCGCGTAGTTGATCATATAGCCCAGATCTTAAACACAGATCATTAGCGAAAAGGGACAGCAACGACGACATTACGATACTCACCGAAGGTTTGCCAATTCAGCGCTATTAGCTGTATACCGGACGCCCAAAAACGATGGGGCTCGTAGTTCGTCGAGTTCACGCGCGTGCCCTTTGGGTAGGTCCTCACCATATGGGACTTAGTATGCTTGATCAGATCCCACATCCCGAACTTGAGCATCTTATTCGCCATCTTCTCGGAGAGCGAGAACATGTGCTCCGGCGCATATTCCTCTTTCTTGTTGATTCCCGCGACATTTGACGCCAACGGTGTATACGAGCAGCGCTAGGAGGTGAGAGGACATCTTTGGTTTGGAGCGGTTGTCAATATCGGAAGGCAGTCGATTGGGGATGGAGATGGCGCCAGATTTAAGGGTGGCAGAAAGAGGTGGGGCTGTGAACATGGCGGCGGTAGCAGATATAGGTGATGAAGACTTCGCAAGCACTGTTTCGGGAAAGGGTGTAATGTAAGGTTTTGCAGACTGGACGCGACGTGGAAGATTTGGAGATGTTGGAATCATGACATGCCAAGGTTCGATGGGTGTTGAAGACGCTTTATTTGTTCGAAGGCGTTGTAACAATGTCAGAGGCTTAGCAGAGGGGGGCGGTAGGGAGGTATCAGCCGAAGATGAGCTAGTGTCAGATACGGACTTGGAACTCTGAGCATCGGAGACGGAAGATGAGGAACCCTTGATGCTTTGTCTGGCTCGTTGAAAGAGTCCTGGTGTTGCCGAAGGGGGTGTATAGGCGGCAATTTGATGCCAAGGGGCTTGAGCTTCTTCCAAGGGATTCATAATTGGCGGTGATTGACTGAGAATGATATCTTTTGGTGCGGTAGGTAGCTTGCTGCCTACACTCCTCACGCGTTGAAGAATATTTGTCGTCGCCTTCGAGATTTGCCCTGTACATTGATTGGTTTAGCAATATCAGCGCAGTAAGAAACCGAGGAACTAACCCTTCGCTGTTGGTTCTGAATGTTTGAGAGGCTTTGGTTCAACTGTTCCAGGCACATTATGCCGTCCTATGTCGAATACGTCGGAGTCAGAGGTAGAAGACGACATCTCCGATAGGAAGGGGTCGCTCTCCACGGAATCCACCTTCGCAAGCATTTGATTTTTAGTCTAACAAAGACGGTCACTGTTGAATTACTAAATGTTGTTGCTGTGGCCTAACGACGCACCTTGAACAAAATCTTCCCCTTTAGATCCTCGGGACTAGGCAGAGTTTCGATCTTAGCCATTCCATCTACGGGCATTCGCACAAGACTGTCCCCGAACTCCTGAATCATGATACTTGCGATATGGTCTTGTTGCGGGAGCGAGCAATGTACTTCCGCAGAGATGATGATAGGATACGGAGATGTGCTGAAACCGTACTTCATAATCGCTCTGCAGACTTCCCGAAGAGATACTTTAGTTGTCAGAGTTTTGCCGTGGAATATCATTGGTTCGATTTCGCCGTCATAAATATCGACTGTGAAGCAAAAAGTCAACCATCAACAAAAAAAAAGACTGGGGATAGGTTTGGACATACCCTCGACACTACGACATCCATGCAGTAACGCACGGATGTATCCTTCAGTTGTACTCAAGCCGACGAGTTGATGTCCTACAAGGTAGGTATTGTGTGACGACGAAATAAAGTATTCACAAAGTGGGCGGGTCATAGACTGGGATACGTCTTTATATTGATCAACAAAGGCGGAATTGTCTGGCGACAGGAGGAAAGACGTAAAACCCTCGAACGTCATCAACGAGGAGACGGAAGGAAGATGAGGGTCATGAAGATGATCTGCGAGGTGATCCAGAGACGCAGTAGATGTTGAATATCTATCGAATAAGGCTTGCAAATCTTCGCGGGACAGAGTCGACTTGCTTCCTCATCAGCTCATAAACCTCAGGATTCAAACGTAGACAGCACCTTTTGTTTATCCCTCATAAACCTCTCGAAAACCGCGAAGTCAAAATATCCATTGTTCTCCGATCGAAGCTTTTTGTATAGTCTATCTATCTCTGGGCGCGCCTTTAATAGTTTCACGAAATGGCGGAAATCGTCGAAGTCCAGATAATTGCGTTTTCGGGTATCTGCTTGCTGCTCACTGTTAGCTAGAAAGGGAGACAGAATACGTGGACAATACCTCGAACAATCTTAGAAGATCCTCACGATTCGAATTGATGTTGAGCTTCCTGCAGAGACTCTCAATCTCGTTGAACGACAGCTTGTGATCTGGTTCTTCGTCCGCGGCCTTCCAATACTGCTTCTCCCATATCGCCTGACGCATTTCACCATTCCCAAGACCTCGCATGAGTTCCTTCCTGATGTTGTACAAGTCACGGAGAGTGCGGTTCCACATTTGAAACGTCTCCTTATCGTGAGCGATGAGATTCAGCGTTTTGTAGTTGCCATCGAGGATGTAGATGATGGTGAGCCAGCGGTCCTCGTATTCTTTCGCTAATTGAAGTTGTTCTCGTGTGTAGCGCGTATCTTCACCAGTTCGAATTTCTTTGATGGTTTCAATTGGAACTATCAGTGACTTGTGAGCGATGCGAAGAACTTGGATAGACCCAACAGGACTCACTGATCTTGTGCTTCTTCGACACCCACACTATCTGCCCGAGGTCGGGTTCAAGACGAAATAGACATACTTTCTGCTTCTTGGCCGAAACCTTTGTCAACAACGTCCCTTGGTGCAGCTTCTGCAGGGTCTTCACATCGTTCAAGACAGGAGATGGCGGCTCCGGATTTGACGAGGTATGCTGTGGCGCCAGGCCTTCTGAAACACTGGAAAGGCCTGGTCCGTGTGGCAGCGCAGAACGCCTGGTTGGTGTCGAATTTTGAAAAGTACTCGACGTCAGTTGGCCGGCTGACACATCCGACATCGACCGTGAATGGCCTCTGCGTCGTGGAGCGTTGTCGCTGTCGTTCGGTAGTGTCTGCTGGGCGCTCAACGACCTTGAACGGCCTAGCACTATCGAGCGCTCCTTGAGACCTTGGAGCGTCCTTTTGAAGGCCGCCACTCCAAAGTCTTTAGGTGACCCGGCGCGCGCACCGTTCCGATCAGAATTGACATAATTTGCCAAGTCCTTGTTGGGTTCGCCATTGCTATTGCGCAACGGGTCCGCGCGTCTCAGAGCTTGGCCAATGGGCGGCTCATCTGGCGGGTGCGAATTCGACATCATACGTGGATAAAAGAAGCAGAGGGGCACAGGGCGCTCATACACATCATAGCGCCTGCGGCTCGAGTCCCTGATGTTGTTCAAGAGGTTGATTAGAAAAGACCGTGGCAACCAACCGGCATTTCTTGTCCGTTATCTTGGGCTGAAGTCAAGCTAAAGTACTTAGTCCGGATTCAATTTGCCACCTTCACGAATTTCGTCTGTACTGTACAAGTATGTATGGCGCTAATCACCTCTTCTGCAGTTATTGGCGTGAGCATGGAACAGTAGGAACGATTAACAACTCACTCAGAAGAATAACCTAAAGCCGCCTGGATGGACACTGCTGCGGTGGGCATATATGCCAACACCGGAAAATCCTTTGGCGCTTGTTGACGTTTGTCCAAAAAATACACCAGACGGGAAAATGTTTGTAAAATCTGATATTTGGCACAACGAAAAAGGAATGGCATATTACAGATTTGTCCAAAAATTATCACTGAGACAATTGACAGATCTCTCCGTGCTTTTTCCCTCGCGAAAAGAAACAATAAAGGTCAAGTTTGCTTATAATTTAACAATTAGAAAGACTCTCTGTTTTTGTATGGGGAAAATAATAGAAATACGTCATGTATGCCAATTATTTTTCAATCTGGCTATTGTCAGATATAACGATAGATTTGGCAATTGAGCATATCTATCGCCAAATGTAACATTTTGGCGAACAAAAAATCTGAAGTATTCACAAAAGATTTTCCTGACCGTCAAATCACAAATCTTTCTCATTCATTTTTTAATCTGACAAATAAAACAGAAAATGAGTCGTTTATCTATTTGAAAAACTGATCGCGAGATCAGTTCCGTACTCAGTTCCTCGCTGATTCCCTCGCTCATCGACTTGAGTACACGATGAGCACGATCCGGGAGCGTGGGAATGAACTGCGTCATCAACACGACGCGCCGTACGCCGTCCTTCCTCGCGCTCACGTAGGACCCCTGAAAATACTGGGAAATGCCTGATCCAAAAACCAAAAATGCCCGCCGCAGGCGAAACCAGCCGCTTATTGCAATACACATTTACTACAGTTGTAGTAATTATTGCACAATTATGGCTGCACCAGGTGGACAATTCGTGAATTTCTACATGTTATCGTATACTACCTATGTACGTAGAAATCCGCAATAATAAGATTAATTTTACATCAACTTTTGACAAGTCAAAAAGCGGGGAAAAGGTGACAAGCAAATTGTGATCTTGCTGATGGCCTACACCCACAATAATAATGCTATGCAGTCAAGCTACCTGTAAGAGTTCAGGATAGTATCTTTGCCTCAAAATACGGGTTATCTACGACAAGAGCAAGGTCCTGATTTGTTCTCGGACGCCTGGATACGTACTGTAGCTGGATTGTTTCTGATGTGCAGCTTTGAGAATTCATTTAATTGAGTTTCATGCTCTGAGAAGAGGCAGCACTTGAGGCAAAAGGTTTAGATCATGTAACCTACAATATAGGACGTGGAATAAGCAGAATCAGCCGCGAATCCAACATGAATGCTTGATCGACGCGTCGCGCTTTGACTGCACGTGAGCCAAAAATGGATTACAAATTGTCACACTATGACGCATGGGGGGTTGCACGTGGGGAGGCGCAATCCTCTGCCAATTTGAAACTCCGGCCGTACTTTCCCACACGGTAAAACTACGGGATTTAGAGGTCCGCACTTCGTGCATACGTTTACTCTTCGCACAGAACGATTCTTCAATAGTTTCCGCAGAGTACATTATACAGAATTGGGTAAATAAGAGTTTATAATGCAATTTTTTTTCTACTGCAAAACATGTCATTTTACATGTACAAAGCCCGTAACTTATCTCTCATTCTAGATTATTATGCATTAGACGGTGATGGTGACCCTATTTGGAGTCTGCTGGGCCGAAAAGAATGATATCTCGCCGGTTAAATGGCAGAGTTTATCAATGCACGGTCGAACTGCACAGACGTTCTGGGCGATAACTCGTTCATCAATTTATTGATCGACTCGAGTTCTCACGATAAGATCGCCCAAAACGGATGGGGACGAGACTAACTGTAACAGAACATACTAACTTGGTATTGTGTGTAGTAAAACAAGTGAATGGTAAGAGACATATTTGGATTGATGAATAGTTGGACAGAACGAGGACAACAAACAAAACACAAACATTGCGACAAACCAAAGCTAGAAAGAAAAATACAATAATTCATTGCTGTTTGCGCGATCGTTTTGGATTGCGCGAGTGCTCCTTTACGTACGTGCACTGGAATGAACGGCGCGCACATTGACTAATGGGCACACATAATTAGTAAACATATCTTTCTGAGATGTGCAATACGCTTACTTGCAAGTTAGGTCAGGACTCCCCTCCGGAGGGCGCCCACAAGCGATCTTCCGCTCGCGACAGAATGTGCAAGCTAGACTGGGTTTCTTAGGTTCCTTCGTGTTCCTTGTCAAAGTAACTGGCGGTTCAGGAGGTGGAGGCGGTGACGCCTCGCCTTGAGGAGCAGGTATCTGGCCTTTTGGGTCCATCAACGTCAACTTGGTCGTGGGGATCCACAAATCGGGACCAGCGCTCGCGTCTGCGCTAAGATGCACCCCGCGATATGAGGTAGGCGCCGATGCCGACGCCGACGCCATTTGCTCAGAGCGCGGTCTGGAAGGCACTTGTCTGGTTTGCTTCCGATTCGGAGGCGAGGCGGGCGTCGGGAGACTTGACGTGTGCACGACGGGCAAAGGACTCGGTGTGGTCACGGAGACTGCCAGCAGATTCAGACTTTGGTGCCTGCGCACGGCGGCCGCAGCCGCCTCTTCTCGCTCAAGTCTCTCCATGAATTTCAGGTTCACAGATAGCTCCGAGTATTTAGATTGTTGCGATGGCGGTATGGGTTGGTGCTGCCACGTTCAAGGGGAGATGATATTATATAAGATATTTAGATACTTATGATTGAAGGGACTTACAGCAACGCGGTGAGAACTGATATTGTTCGCCTTCGCAATTGGCTGAGTTGGAGAGGTATAATTGGCCGAAGTCGTCTGTGGAGGCGTATGTTGAGTTGATGAAATGAAAAACGCTACGTATTGAAATATTTAGAGTTGCCGACTTACCACAATATAATCGACATGCCCATGGGATTCGCTGGCGGTCACCGGACTCCCAGAAGTCGTCAAGGAGCTGTTCACCTGCTCAAACGACTCCGTGGGCCCCGTAATAGAATGTGGATGCGGAATCCATGACGAGCTCGTTGCCCAAACCGGCTTTTCCTGCTTGCACCGACCTTCATCCCTCTCCCTATCGTAGTGATACCTCGGCCTCGCGCTGGAATCGAAATATCCGTCACTCGTATATATCCGATACTGAGCCTATTTCGACCTATAAATACCCGAGTTTACGATATACGAGACGACATCAGAGATACGAACCTGCTGGGCGTAATCGTGATTCTGCGCTGTGTTGCTCGTAGGCTCTTGCATCGAAGTCATTGTCGAGGGAACAACTTGCTGCTGCTCGCGTATGTCGTCCGCACTGCTAGCTGACCATCTCACATTATACGTGTCCAAGACAGTGAGCGAAGAATGCGAGGGCGATTCGTATGCCGTCATTCCTGCAAGATATCTGTTAGCCGCGTTCGCCTTTCCGTACTTCACGCTCACCTCTAGATCAAAGTGTGGCGGACTTGTGGCGGACAGCTCAACTCAGGAATAAGCGCTAGAAGTCGTCTATTGACTGAGAGTGGGTGAATTTACGATGAGGGCCGATCAGCAAGAAGGCCACGGAAAAGAAGAGCTTCTTGGTGGACAGTGGGGCAAAGAAGGGGAAAATAAAATCAGCACAGTTCGTAGGTGCTTTTTGTACGTATATTACGACTTTTCAATTAGTGTTTGTGCCCACACTTGTCAATATTTGCTCACCAATATTGCTACCGATATTTTTGATAAGTTGATAAGTACTGAAAGCGTTATTTTGAGGGACCTCCCGAACTTCGTCCGCAATGTGCAATTATCATCTGAAATTTGCCAGTGAACTGGGTACTTTTTATGAAATATGTCATTTCCATATTTGTTGCTACACATTTCCTCAATGTGAGGCGCTCAAAGTCTCAATTCAGAACGTTTGAAGCGGTCAGATGCGCATAATCTCTGTAAACCAGGCCTCGGCTCCAGGGACATCCACATTTATCCTAGCACACTTGGCGTTCCACGAGGCTGAAGAAACAGTAATCTGGTGTCAATGCAATAATGTATCTCCGGATCTTTGAAACAAACAGACTCGTTATCAAATCTTCAAATCAAAAAAGCGTAACAAATGTGATCATATGGTATCCCATGAACCTGGCCGGTGGCCGTAGTCAATGCGGGGTGCATAATTATGTTGTGATTCACAGTTCACTCTCGTTCGTTCACTGTACGAATTGTATTGGTTGTAATCGATGGGATCTGGATATGCCTCAAACCGCATTTAGGCGCCACCGTTCTTCAGAAGGTTTTAAGGTTGGATATCAGTGGATATCTTTCGTCACAATTTTCGCATTCCGAGGGACAGGTGGGTCAATCCATTTGGGGCAAGCTGAAAGGTATTTTTTCCGATTAGTGTGCTCTCAGTTCGAATGAAGGAGAAAACAACGGCAACACAAGGACGCAATGTATTATTGTTTTCAAGGGATATCAGTCATAGGGCTGCACGCTCCATTTACACGTTATCGATATCTCGGATATTGATTTGAACAAAGAGAGTCGAGAAAAGGTGTTGGCTGAGCTGGGCGTCATGCAAGGGGAGATGCCGGAAGCCTGGAAGAAGCACAATCAGATATCGACATCGTGGGTATTGAAAGTCTAATTAGACAGGTCTTTGGGAGCTTACCATTCTCTAGACATCCCAAAGGAACACAGTATATACCGAGTGGTTCATCATCCTCACTTTGCCCTTGCTGACGAACGATAAATTCGACAAAGATAAGCTCTTTCATGTCCCCAACACAATCGAATGGGAGGCACAACTCTTCCCGCCATATGGGATTGAACCCATTGTCTTTGATTACTTTCGTCCGGAAAGAGACCGTCCTAGCAGAGGACACGGTCGTAGTCGTGGCATCCGTTGAGGGAGAGTATTTAGCGCCCGCCGTCGTTGCAGAATCAGGGAGGAAAGGTGAGTGCGACCAATCAGGTATGTGCAGTGACACCTCCACGTAAGGATCAACGACCGACTTCTCGATGATCTCTTCACCCCGCGAGTCACGTAGTCGAGGCAGCTGTTGCGCAGAGATTATCTGGAAGAAACCATGTGCATAAGAGACAATGAATCGAATACAAGGCAGCGCACGGATCTTTGAAAGCCCGAATTATCAGTCTCACCGTAATGTCAAAGAAATGCTGGGTGCGTTTAGAAAGTAAATCTTTCTCGGGACAGCGAAGAGCTTCAGGCTTCAGAACATACCCAGCGCGCCCGTTGCGCTGGAACATTGTCTGATTGATCCTGTACCCTAGGTCTGGAAATAATAGAGTTAGAGTTGATTATCTATGTCAACATCCCGGCAACCATGTTCTATCTCTGGGACGCTCACCGAACGTTTGCCAATTGATGGCGGTAACCTGACACCCAGCCGCCCAATAGCGGTGGGGTTCGTAATTTGTCGAGTTGACCCTGGTGCCCTTAGGATAAATCCTGACGAGATGGGTGTGGTTGTGCTTCACGAGATCACCTATGCTTGCTTTCAGAAGACGGTTGACGGAGTTCTCGGAGAGTGAGAAGATATGTTCCGGGGCATATTGGATATCAGGATCGATCCCGTGGCATTTAACGCCTACGGTGTACACGAGCAGAGAGGTAAGACGGAAAGACATTTTCGGTTTCTGCTTTTCGTCTTTCGCCTCGTCGCCCCCACGGAACTTCTTCCAGGTTTTCTTGAGATCGGTTACACCCTCTTTCAACATGACCTCTGCTTCGTTCTCTGACGACTCGGAAGAGGAAGAAGTTGAAGCAGGGGCTGCAGCCGTTTTCGACTCTATGGCTTTGGCTGCTAGACGAGCGGCTTTGGCAGCGGCCAGCTGCGCAGTGACGTACAAGTTTTTTGCCTTGAGGTTTCCCCGGTTAATCGGGAAGGGATACAAATGCAGAGGAATTGTTCACCTTCAGAAGAAATTTACCCTTCAGCTCCTCTGGGCTAGGAAGTTGTTTGATTGGGGGACGACCCTCTAGAGGGGCTTGAACGATCGCGTCTCCGAAGACCTCCGTCATAATATCTACGATCTTATCTTGCTGGGAAAGTCCACAATGGATTTCCGCAGATATAAGGACGGGATAAGGAGACGCTATGAAGGCGTACTTGGCGATCGCAATGCAGATATCGCGCAAGGCTACTTTCGACGTTAGAGTTTTACCATGGTATACTACAGGCTCGTCGTCCCCGTCGTAAATATCGACTGAAATATATTGTGGTAAGTACCATGGTTGAAACATCTGAGCGGATGGCACTCACGTTCTACGCTTCTGCAGCTATGAAGAAGGGCTCGGATGTACCCTTCAATTGTGCTGACACCGACAAGTTGGTGGCCCACAAGGTACGTGTTATGGGAAGACGAAATGTAGTAATCGGATATGGGCACTGTCATATCCTGCCAGATTGGTCGATCCTGCTCTGGAAACGCAGAATTCTCCTTGGACACGAGGAATGTTGAGAATCCCTCGAGGCTGAGGATGTCGGCTGGTTCGTTAAGCGATTTCGAGGATCCGGCGTATTTGTCGAAAATCGCACTGAGCTCGGCATCGGGCGAATCGGACTGTCGTTCTCGTCAGTAAGATATGGGGTGGGTGGATTAATTTACCTTTTGATATTGCTTCATGAACTTGACGAACGCGGCTTTGTCGAATTTGCCGTTGTGTGCTGTACATAAGTTCGCGTAGATGCTCTCGATATCAGGGCGTCTTTTAAGGACTTTGGCAAACTTCTGGAACTGCGTAAAGTCCAAGTGTCCACGTTTCGGCGCATCTGCTTCCTGAAAAGGAGATGAATCTCTGAGCATCTCTAGGAGAAAAAAACTCAACCTCGAATAATTTCTTCAGGTCCGCCGGCGTCACGTTCACATTCAATCGTTTGCATAGACGTTCGACGTCGTCAAAGTCCAACACTTGATCGCCTTCCTCGTCTGCACCCTTCCAGTACTGACGCTCCCAAAGCGATTGTCGTACTTCAGAATCCCCAAGTCCTGACATGAGCCCTTGACGGATAGCATAAAGTCTTTGAAGTGCTAGACTCCATTGCTGGAAGATATCCCGTGTTCCCGCGACAAGGTGAAGCGTCTTATACGTACCGTCAACAATGTAAATGATCGTGATCCACCTCTCTTCGTAGTCTTCCGGGGCCTTGAACTGCAGACGATAATAACGTGTGTCCTTCCCTAATCTAAGCTCCTTGATACTCTCGATGGGAACTGAACGGAGCTTTAGTTTTTGAGATCGCATCCATGAACGGCTATGCGCACCTATAACGTCCTTGCTCGACTTGTAGAGAATACGCCCCTCGTCAGGATCAAGCCGACAGAATATCGCCTTCTTCTTTCCATCGGTCATCTTCAACATCGTCATTCCCTTCTGCAGCGCATCGGGTATCATCGTATCCATGATTATCGGGCTATCGGCAAGAAGTGGCGTCGCAGTGGGTGGGTTCTGTTCGCCAATACCTGGAACGGCGCCTTTCACGATCTCAATTGATCGTCGTGCGAGATGCTTCGCCTCCTTCTGCGCCCAAAGTTTAGCTCCATGTTTTGAAGGCATGGCTGAGAGGTGCTCACAAGATGTGATTTGATGAATTGACCTCCGGTCAGATACTCCTATGTATAGTCCACCGCAAGCCTCGAGGACCTCCTAAATATCATCTGACAAGCACTGCTGCGGCGTTGTAATACTAGAGTACTTAATAATAATAGATGTAATAGTAGGTTAGGGTTTCGATTCGAGTTAGTTGTCCTGGCCTATGGCAGCCATGACAATTAATAACGACAAAGCGGAATTTTGTTTTTATATTCAGTCGTTAATATTCTAATACTAATACTACTGTACTATTTCGAGTCGGAGTCAATTTACGACCAAGTGTTCACGTCGCGCATCACAACGGAAAAAAAGTATTTTTTTATTCGAATCAAAAGAAAATATTGACCATTTTGAAACGAAAAATTTGCGAAAAGTATCCAAAAATCGTGAACACTTGGTCGAAATAGTACAAACTCACGTGACATTTTTTTCCTTCTATTATTTGAACATTTCCGAATCTTCGGCCTCTTTTCCGTTACCACGTCCTTCGATATTCGAAATATGCCTTCGATGGCATCGAGTACGACTTCCCAACCGGTGGTCTTCACCACACAAACCCAATACCCACTCCCATCCCAAAAATTCATGATTCCAACATCATGGAAACGATACCAACTCTCGCAACTCGTCAACAAGGCGCTCTCGATGGACAAGCCGGTTCCATTTGATTTCTTGGTTAGAGGAGAGTTGCTTCATACAACTCTGAGTGAATGGTGCGCGGAAAATGGTGTCGGAGAGGTATGCTGCCATATATTGTTTTGTGCATGCAGACTTACATTCGAGATAGGAAGAAACACTCGAAATCGAGTATATCGAATCCGTCATGCCTCCTCAAAAGATGTCTGACTTCCCGCATGAAGACTGGGTTTCATCTGTATCATGCCAAATCCACGGGTGTGTTACTAGATTCATTGACGAAACGGCAATTCAACAATATTGTTTAGTCACTTCTTAACAGCTTCATACGATGGCCAAATCCGCGTTTTCGATTACTCTAAAAACCTAGTATCAACGACGATGGCCCATACAGCACCCATAACATCTCTGTGTGTCGTTTCCGAAGATGATTCAACTTACACCGTCGCGACCTCCTCCCAAGACCTCACCGCGCAAATGACTCAAATCACTCTCGGCGCATCATCGTCATCGAAAGTGATTGCCTCTTTACACCTCCACACTGCTCCTGTATCCTCGGTTAGCTCGAATATGGCAGGCACAAATCTACTAACGTCTTCGTGGGACGGTCTCATAGGATTCTGGGACACCAGCATACCCACGTCTGACGAGGTCCCCGAGCCTGTTTTGAACGAGCGGGATCGCAAAAAGCGGCGTAAAATCGAAGCATCGGTGAAGCCTATGAGAAAAGCACCTTTGCTGGTACTCAAATCGCACACAGGACGCGTCTCGAAAGTTCGCTTTGCCAAAGACGAAACAAAAGCGGTGAGCTGTGGCTTTGACTCTACTGTACGGATGTGGAATGTAGAGTACGGGGTATGCGAACACACCATCGTACGTCATTTGATTTTGGCTTCTCATACCCTTTGCTCAATTTCGGTCGCATTCACAGAACGCGGCCGAAAAGCCCTTCCTTGATTTTACGCTCACCCCCGACGGCACCAGTGCATTGGCAGTATCCACCGACCGGACGATGACGATGTACGACCTACGCAGTTCACCGACCAGTCTTTCCGCGTCCGTCGCGACTTTCCAACACGCTGCAACGCCGTCCTGCATCGCCGCATGCGAGAGCAACTCGCACCAGGTGGTCACGGGCGCCTATGATGGCGTCGTTCGCGTGTGGGACGTGCGAAGCACGAAGGGCGCAGTGGCGAGCTTCAAGGCATGGGAGGGCACGAAGAAGGTCCTAAGTGTTGATTGGAGACGGGGCGTTGTGGGTGTGGGTGGTGAGGGTGGGTTGGAGGTGTGGAGAGTTGGCGAAGAAGTCTCAGAGGCGTAATCATGCGATTTCCTTTGCTGGTTCCCCCCATATTTTGAGACCGGCTGATGGATTTTCAGTGTGCGTGCCGAATTGAAATACCACTGCGAGAAACTCTTCCTGAAACATTGAAAACGTTCAGCAGATCGCATGTGTGCAGGCGACGAGTCAGTTGTATGTACTACATACCATCTCAAAGATCATTACCGCGTCAGTTTGAACTTTGTTGGGCGTCCCCATTTTACACCACCTGCAACTTGGATAGATAGTAAAGCATCGGAAAGCGGCCTGCACGGCGCAGATAACCAAACCCCAAGGTTGTCATCTACATGTTTACCGTCGCTATGAGCCATGAACCAGCCCAACTTGTCAGTGCTGGCTCGATGATTCTTCTTTTCATCTAGCCCCAGAGGCCTTTCCTCGCCAATGTAAAAAGTACGAAGCTCCTATTTCACTCTGCACCTGGGCTAACCGCTAACTTCTGAGCATATTGTACGCGGAGTAAAAACCGATAAAAATAACCACTGCAATATCCACCACATCGCATGTAAGTCGACGATCCATCTTCATAATCAATTATCACCACCCTCGGCCGTCCAACTATCTCTCACATCCCCGTCATATAGCACTCGTATTCGAAGCAATTCCGAAGCCATATTCGCCAGAGGATTATCCCGGCGTCTGCTTGGCGTCCATATTGCAACGTTGCACACCGCGTCACGCTCACCCTCTCTGGTGGGATATCATGCGCGTTCTGACAGGTTCTACAGATAACTGAAGGGTAGGTGAGTGGTTCTGTCCTTCTGCCATGTGCCACAATCCAACGTTGATCGCTTAAATTTTCTTTTTTTGGTAGCTGCTGGCTGCTGCTGGCTATTGCTGAATATGAAAACACATTTCATCATGAACTATCAGTATGATGGGATTTGCGGTGCATATGTATAGCTGATGAGGTTGGCGAGCATGTATGACGCTTCGCGTAACAGGAAGATTTTCCATACGATTTGTTGGGGCACTGGGGGCTGCTTCAATTTCTTATAAAAGGCAATGGATCGACGCTCTAGTTATCCAGTTCGAAGTCTTCTAAAACCTCGAACAACTACAGGATGTTCCTCTTAAAGGCCCTCTCTCTTCTCCCTCTCCTCACTGCCTCCTCGTACGCGTTGGTATATGGTGTGGACTCGTCCACGCTTGTTCCCACCGCAACCTTTTCCAAGGCCTTAGGCCAGGGCTTCACCAAGGCTGTCATTCGCGGCTACCAAGAAGCGTGCGGCGTTGGAGGCCAAGTCGACCCCAACTTCGTCGCGTCCTACAAGAACGCACGCGCTGCTGGGTACACTGACATTGACACGTATTGGTTCCCTTGCAACGGCTCGGGCAACAACTGCAAGTCATATGCCACTCAGCTTTCGGCGATCGGTACTACCTTCTCTGCCAACTCCATGAAGATCGGCACGATCTGGATCGACATCGAGAAGGATGCTGCTATTTGTAACAACGTGGGTCCAGTGTCCCTATTTGTATATTGAGCTGGTTTGAACTGACGATGCCTACTATGTACAGTGGAACTACGGTACCGCCGGCAACCTTGCACAGGCAAAGTCCCTTATCGCTGCGGCCAAGGCCAGTGGCTTCAATTACGGTATCTACAGCAGCTCCGGAGTATGTAATTTATTCAATCGTATTCAATTTGTACTCGACCTCATACCAATATTCCAGCAATGGAGCACCATCTTCGGCTCCACCGGCGTCGTCCTCGACAGCGGTGCTCCCCTCTGGTTTGCTAACTGGAACAACGCGCATACCTTGACCCTCCCCACCAAATTCGGCGGGTGAGTAAAATTGCTCGTTGATATTCTGATCAGACGACTGACAGTACCATTAATCTTCTAGATGGACCTCTGCTGTTGGTCATCAATACACTGATGTCTCTGCCTCTGGCAAATTCGACCTCAACGTCTTCGCAAACTAGTCAGGCAGACGGAATGGGGCGCGAAGAAAATAATCATGTTTGGCGCACCTTTTTATTTGTACTACTCGTATGTACTGCTTGTGCAGTACTTCAACAAATCTTTCAAAGATTGGAAAACTGATTTCTATTGGTACAAATGTCTTCGAGATGCAGATGCAGTGTGGTTTGTATCAAAGCAACATGCCTTGTCGACTCTGAAACTTACCAGTGCCTGCTTTCAATACGAGCTTGATCATGAATACAAATATTCGTCCACGGCCCGGACACCGACGGTCGGGCGGCTCGGGCCGCCGAAGTGGATGGCGTGCATGGATTTTGTTATCAACCTGACAACCGGCGGCTACTTATTCAAGCTTCGAGATACCAATCAGCTTTCCCCTGTTTTTGCGGCCCCCATGATCCTATCTAAATCATCCCCGGGCCGCATCCGCAATCTATGTATAACAGCATAAATAGCTGCAACGAGCCTCTTATTTTGCATATCCCATTCCCACTTATCCACTAGCTATATCACCATATTATTCAAGCTATAAGGATGTCAACCCCCATCCAACCTCTCGACCCCTCTGTGATCCCGCGCCTCGACCCTGAATATGTCGAGTTCCACCACAAACACGTTCTCTATTTGACGCCTCCGCATACCCTGCCATGGAGCCCAGAGATTCGCAACGGGCCCGCCGTTCCCGGCGCGTCTGAGCCTCTCAAGGTAGGCAAGACGCAGGACTACGATTTGCCGAAGACCAAGTTCCGTGCGTTCACGCCCGAGGGCGCTCCGCCTGCGGGAGGGTGGCCGCTCTTCATCTTCTTTCACGGAGGTGGGTTAGTTAGCGTTGATTGAGATAAGATTCTAACGTGTGTGATAGGTGGCTGGACGCTAGGCAATATTGGCAGCGAGACTTCGTTTTGCACGAATATGTGTGTTCGTACGTCTTCGATTTATTTAAACTTTCGTAGTGTGGACTCTAACCGTCGAATTACTATGTTATCATAGGGGCAGAATGTGTAGTGATGTCAGTTGATTATAGATTAGCGCCTGAGCACCGATACCCTGCTGCTGTCGAAGATGCCGTCGACTCGCTTCACTGGGTTGTTAAACATGGCGTACAAAAGCTAGGAATCGATCTCAACAAAGTCGCCGTCGGCGGCTCCTCCAGGTTCGTCTCTGCTTCGTCTGTTTTTTCTATCCGCGAGTTAACACAAACAATAAGCGGCGGAAACCTGGCAACAATCCTCGCTCTCAAAGCTGTCGAGTCCAAGATCCCGATTTCTTTAGTCTTCCAGCTTCTAGTGGTCCCCGTGACTGACAACACCGCGACAGTCGCCACTTCCTGGGCAGAAAACGCAATGACACCCTGGCTCACCCCCGATCGGATGAATTGGTTCAAAGGTCACTACCTCCCTAACGAAGCAGATTGGGTGAAATGGGACGCTTCGCCTCTCTTTGCGCCTGATGAGCTCGTCTCGAAGCTGCCCCCAGCGTGGGTGGGCGTGGCGGAGCTGGACATCTTGAAAGAAGAGGGGGTGCAGTACGCAGACAAGATGCGAAAGGCGGGGGTTACTGTAGAGGTTGCGGTGTACAAAGGCGCTCCGCATCCGATCATGGCTATGGATGGTGAGCCTCTCCCTATTTTCCCTGTATCTTTGCGGATCTAGATAACCGTCGCTCACCACATGTATTCCGATGGGAAATCTCATTTTTAGGGTAAGTGCGAATCAGTGAGATATCAAACATGTTAACTGCACTAATGCCAATTTTAAGCGCTCTGTCTATCGGAAGAAAACTTGTCAGCGACGCTGCCACCGCGTTAAAGAAGGCATTCTATCCTTGAAAACGTTGCAAGTTCGATGAAGTGGTCTATTTTTAGAACGGTCTTGATCTATTTTTGTACACTGCACATCGCTTCCATTGCGAAGTACAACTCACTTGCGTAATCTACTCCAACGACTCCTCGTCGCGCCAATTCACTACTTTTGCGACCGGAAAGCCAGAATAAGATGCTGATCATGATAAATGTCGGGAGGAGCTCAGCTGCGTACCTTGCCCACCACGTCACCAGAGCGTGATCTAGAACGGGCCGATCTAGAGGCTAGAGCCTTCAAACCTGTCTCACTCTCTCTTATATACTAACTTTTTCCTTGCTTTTACCGAGCATTTTTATCTTAACTCATTCATCCGCTACAACGATGTCAGCCGACGAAATACCAGCAAGCGTCTTAGAGCTCCTCACGAAGGATTGGAACGATGTGTTACGGCACGCAAAGGGGATGCAGCTTGCTATTAATCGGTGCGTCTGAAGAAATAGTGTACAATGCGAATGGGATGTTGATTTACTTACGGCGGATTTGAATGCTTAGATTCACAAAGAACCTCGAGCTCTCGGTGAACGAAGGACATGACAGCCGTTCGGCGGTCGCGCAGGACGTCGCATTCTACGGGGTACACACTTTTCGATTTTCATGCGGCACTGGATTCTGACGTCACGTTCTGGTACTGCGCGTGGATATTAGGGTCAACTGAGCGCTGTCGGAGACCAAACGCTGGAGTTCGTCGAAAGCATAGAGAAGGGTGTGGAGCCGCTAGCTAAGGCCCTTGTCGCAGAGCCGTCAGACGAAGGCGCAGCGCTAATAACGAAAGTACGCCGCTCTTCATTATTATATAGACTCTAAATTGCATGTATGCACTCGAGGAGATCCACCATGATATCAGATGGCGATGCAGGACATCCTCCGCCGTGCGCGTCATGTCGTGATCTCCTGATTGTCTCGAGTCTGGATTGGGTTCGTTACCTTGGCTTACACGGGCTCGGGTATCCTTTTCTTCCAGACACTTGCCACTGCGCAGACATCGGCCATCCGTGCTCTGGGGATTGCCATCCTCGACACAGCCGAGGGATTGAGGCCTGATGAGTCCGAACTGACGGAAGCAGCTCAATTGAACGGTATGTCGTATGTCCACGCACCGCACTGTTCCCGAGCTCAACTGACACGCCTTCCTTCCGATGACCCCGCTATTTCACCTGCACCTCCGCCTTACGAAAATTAACCACTTCCAATCGATTTTGTCCTCCAACCTCATTTCACCTATGGCGTCGCTTTTTTTCGGATGCCTTCGGAAAAGTAGCAGCTGACGAGGAAGTGCTGCCAGAAACGATAAAGGATCGCGGAGAAATCCCAAGTCAACCCATCGATGTCGATTCGCTGTAAGCGCGCAGTCAAACGCCGGCGCGCATGGGTCAGCGCTTGCGTACCGAGTAACGGTGGCGGCGCTTATCCAAGTAATTGAGTCGAGCAATTTATGGGTTTGAAGTAGAGAAGCAATTAATAACGTGTCCTCTATTGAAATAATTCTGGGAGCATTTGTACTGATGGGGTTCGCAGTATTAGGTTCCCAATTCGCGAGAGCATTTTTCATATTCATATCGGATTTCATTGCAAGGAACTACTACTACTAACTACCACTAGCCTAGGGATCAGATCGTGGCCCTATTTTTTTCATCAGGTTCTGAAGTACGTACATATACATGCGCATGAGCGGATGGACAGATAGGTGGGTAGAAGTGGACCGGGTTGGCGGTGGAGTATGCTACCCCTCGTCGAAAAGCAACACAAAACAGGAAAGAAAAAGCCAAAAGCAATGGGTATTAAAAGCTGTACAGATAGGTATCGATCAATCAAGAAAGGAGATGAGAAACACGAGTCGCAATGGATAGAAGGGTGAAGAAGAAAAGGATAAGGAAATTGGTAAAGGAAGTAATGCTGAGATATGAGATGGACGGATGCTGATGAGGGGAAGCAGGAAAGCAGGCGGACAGCGGGCTGCGGGTTATATAGGAGATAAATACAAAGAAAAATTGAAATGGAATGTGAGATCAAGGACATCGAGATGGTCGTGTATGAGGCAATTGATGAATGGAATGGTCGATAGCTAGATGGATGGACGAGGAGAGAAAGATGATTGCATCGAAAAGAAAACGAAGAGGAGAGGAAAAAGAAAGCAAAAAGGAAGAGAAGAAACCTGCAGAAGATATTCAAGAAAGTACATATGCACAGATGATTGCGTCTCTATAGAGGGTGCTTAGCCTCCCAGAAAATCATGGATAGATCATGGGTAAATTGGGTTGGATATGTATCCAAGGTTGAACTTGAGTCGGTGGCCGTGTGTTGAAAGCAATAGCGATAAGAAAAAGTAACTTGTCAGGATCATTACGACCCCTCACTGAAGATCATTCCACCTCGCAAGCAGGTCAGTCATGATACGCGCAACAATCGCCGCACCGTCCTTGACCATCTCGCGCTCCTCCAGATCGACGATGCGTGCAAGATACTTGATCTCAAAACGAGTAGAATCCCAGCGACGGATCAGATTCTTCAAACGGTCCTTCACCAGGTTACGATCGTGGTGGATATTCAGTGGCGCAAAGATATACTCGGCCACGCCCTCGAGGGTTATTTCCTCGACCTTTGTCGGGCTTGAGAAGCTGAGCAATGGCCACGGAAAGTCGACCCACTGGATATGCGGCAGGGTCAGCATCGCGGTCCACTGCTGGTCGTGGTACGTCATTAAGGCGCGGACATCCGCCGGACTCATCGGATTTTCGGCTTTGGACACTGCCTCTGCAGGCGCGGGTCCGTCTTCAGAGTAAGAGGTTGTCGAAGAGGACGAAGAGATGGGCTCGGGAGCGGGGATGGGTGGTGAAGATCGCTCGGTGCTCTTCTGTTTGTGCTTGCGCTGCAAGATGGCCTGTGCGCGTCGGCGGAATTCCTCTTGCTGTTGATCGTGTTGGGTAATGCGGAGTTGGGCCTGCGGGTCGACAAAACTCACCGCACGCTGCAGCGGGACGGGAGGGTAGGGGTTTGGGTGGTAGGAGGTGGGAGACGAGGGGGAAGAGTAAATATCCATGTGGCGCGGTTGGTACGGGTCGGGAGAAGATGTGGTACTGAGAGAAGTAGCTTCCGTCGATGCATACCCAAACAAGAATGAGCGATGGGGTTCTGGGGAACCTACCCGAGAGGAAACGGCCGATGAGTTGGTCGACGTGTACTCGTGGATGTACTCCTCTCGTGCGGTCCGATAGGCATCGGGGGACCGAGTTTTAATATGGTTGAGGATAGCGAGCTGCTCCTCGATGAGCGCCTGGGTCGGGTCGGGGTTCTTGAGCCAGGGCTGCTGGTCAAAGTTCCCCCTGCGCTCAACCTCCTCACGGGCGATCTCGTTCTTGACCTCCTCATCGGCAGTGGTCTGCAGGTGGAGCACTTCTCTATTGTATTCGTGCTGGAAGCGGTAGAGGACTTCCATAGGTGCGGACGCATTGTCCGCAATTTTACGTTGATAAGCCTCGGTGGTGTCCTGGAGCTTGTCGTCGAGGTTCTTCATGATACGGTCCCGGAGCTTGACCTTCCAGGCGGTGTCATATTCTCCTTCTAAGGTGTGGGGCATGGTGGATGGGATAGAAAGCGACGAAATAATCTTTTTGGGTGTGTTCTGAAGGTCTATATCGTCAGTTTGGCTTTCTTTTAGCGTGAATCTTTTTAAATCGTCGTCACCTTTGTGTTTTATGGTGGGCGAGGTTTTAATTTGCAGCTTATTGCCTGTTTGGAAACTGCAATCGAGTCTACGATCAGCACAAAGGATGATCAATGAGATAACTAAGGAGATACGCACGTTTCGATGGTGGTCTTTGTGGGGGATACTGAGCATAACGATGTGGAAGAGAGCAAGGTGTGGGCGGTGGTATAGGGCAAAAAAGTGACTCACAATTGTGCGCTAGGGTTTTTTTGCTTGGCCTTATTTGCTTTTGACGGCTGCCCGAGGACAATCCGACGCCGGCCCTTACGAAGCTACAGTTGAACTTCTCGTAACCCATACTTGTGACAACCCATAACCTCTTGAAACCCATAGCAAAATCAATCCACCAACTCGGTAGGCGGGGATTTGCAACCCATAACCCATAATCCTTCGATAACCCATACCCCATACCCCCTTGGCAGAAAAACCCGTAGGTTTTTCGCACTAAATTAGGGTTAGAATCGCTATTTTTCAGCCCAGAGATACATTTTTGGCGCATCAATCAAACAGATATCTCGTATTTTCTGCTCAGCAACTCAAACATGACCTATGATTCAATAACTTGACCTATAATTTCCCATTTGGGACCCTTTTTGCTTATATAATGTGACCACAATTCACCTCAAGAAGTATTAACGCTTGTTGGGCGAAGTTTTTTCAGGATATATTGACTTGGTTGCTGTTTGATTCACATTTCCGCGAATACCATCCTTTGATACACCTATGTGCTATGCATAAATTTCACCAGGTTTTGAGGTTTATTTTTAGCATGCCTCAGCTAGCCCATAACCCCCGATAACCCATACCCATGGGGGTCCACGGAGGGGTATGGGTTATGAGAAGTTCAACTGTACTAGATCAGCAGTTTCACAATTTACTTTTTTTGACTTGTGCAAGCGTAAAAAAGCGCAAAAAAGCGTAAAAGCCCCGTTTGGAAAAAGCTAGGTCCCAAATGCCAAAAAGTCACACCATCTCCCCTCGTTTCCCACCAAAATAGGCGACAAATCGGAACAATCTGATACTCCACGGGAGCTATTTTTGAACACCACTCAAAAACATAACTTGTTGTGAATTTCTGAGGACTAAGGCATAGTAAATGCATTCATAGAAAGAAGAAATACTTGGTTTTATTTTTGCCCAACTTTTTGCAAGCTGAAAAGCGCGGAAAAGCGGAAAAGCAAATTGCGAACTTGCTGATGGGCCTATGGCCGAATGCCGCTTAAAAGTACTTATCGTGCATATGATCAAAGGCCAGTGGTGTGGTGTCAATGTGATACGTAGTACGAGTATAGATACAGGTTGAGTAAGGCAGTAAATGAAGCAAAAAAAATGTAGATTAGATGAATTTAGAACAAAGGAACGAGGAGACGGGAAAGGGTTCTTGACGAGAGAGGCAACATGAAGTCGGAGGCAAAGACGACGCTGGAAAGAAAACTTTAACGCAAGAGGAAAATAGAGATATGGGAGAAGTGGGAGGATGGGGATACATAAGAGAAGTCAAATGATGAATCATGAATCATGATAGCCACTTAAAGTAAATGCAATGAAACAATACTCACTGAATGCGGAGCAAGCACAATTTCATTAGAAGGTGCATGTTTCGATAACTTCCTGCGCAGTCGGGTACACAAAAAGATCCACCTCCGGGTCGAAAAACAATACGAAGTTCGTCGAACCACTGGGATGTCAGAGTACCAGGCCCAAGAATGAGATGCGGGAGAGAAGCAATGTCCTTCTGACCAGCCAGATAAGGGCGAGCCTCTAAACTTCTAGTGACAGCGTCAGCAAGAGATGCAATGACAGACTGTATATAGCGCCATAGAAAGGGGAATACGATTCCTTGTGAGAAGCAGCCGTGGCAATCCAACGTTTGAACACCCAGCATGTCTTGGGAAGCTCTGGAACACCTGGTTTACAAAAGAGCAACGTCAGTGTCACCAGACCTTTCGAAGCTGAGCATATTCCCGGAAGGTGCCACGTAAGCTTCACGACAATAGAAGTTAACTAGGATGGCGAGAAAAGCTCAGCGTGCTGGGAGCTAGACTCTGGAGAACTGGGCTCGGAGAAAGTCATGGATTCCATGTAAGTATAGAGGCCGTAGGGAGTCAACACCGAAGATACAGAACTGAGGCTTGCAAAGTTGCATATTTGCGCTGACGGAAACAGTGCGGTTTCGTCGATGTCATCAGTCCGACGCCGGCGAAGATTGGCAGGTATCGACTACGGTGGAGGTATCGTCAAGATAGGATACAATGAGCGTTGCAACGTGAGGCACTGGTTGAACGTTGAAATTTTTGAAACGTTCAAGTAGTACCCATTGTTGAACGGAAAAAGTTCGGATCAGATAATGGAGTTAAGCTGTATATTCCCACGCATTCGGATTTATCCGATCCTCTGGATCAGACACGAGTGGACCTAAATTGATATTGAAAGTTTTTTCTTTTAAGACCATCGACTCACTGAGCATTGTGAAATGTCTGCAACTTAATAGCTATCAGCTACGATCAATGTAATTTCTATGAAGGACGCGACATAGACTCGACTTGAATGCGACAGAATGCGCGTTTGATGTGGAGTGGCTATTAATAGGTAGCTGCCGTGATTGCCGGCGAGCGGCAATCAACCGGCGCCAACGAGTGATCTCTTGAAAGTCGCGGATTCTTGACCGCCTCAAAGTCACGGAAATGTGAGCTGTCGAAAGTCGCGGAAATTTAATGAAGTTGAAACTAGAAGTTATAGTAAAGTAAATAATAAATGAGGAGATAGTAACTTACCAAAGTCGCGGAAAATAAGTCGCGGGATTTTTTCATAAGTCGCGGAAATCTGAGTGAAAGTCGCAGAATTTGGGCTAAAAAGGCGCGACTTTTGGATTTGAGGTCAAAGGTTGGGAAATCACAAAAAAGTAGTCTGAATAACTGGGAGATTTATTAAATGTACAGAATGAACGCCATACATAACCGTGACAGATAGTATACTGTACCATTTCGACCAATTGTTCACGGATTTTAGAAAAAATTCGGCCGGGATGGCCAATAACATTTCTTTTGATTTAAGACGAATAAAAAAAATACTTTTTTTTCGTTGTCATGCGTGACATGAACGATTGGTCGAAATGGTACACTATACTCTGCGCCTTGCAGGTGAGTTGTGTTGGAGTTGTTTGGGAGTTGTGCCATTATTTTCTGTCAATATCTTGCTTGCAAATGGCTGTACTGATTAGTTGAGTGCTTCCTGGATAAAAATAACAGCTTCATGCAACCATTAGCAGTTTGTATCAATCCGTATACTGCACTATTATGAATTGTTCGTCCGTCCCGTGTCCCGAGGCCAGTGGATGTGGCCGAAATCGGTCATTTGTCCCTTGTCCCGGGCAGCTTGGCCGAAGCCAAAATGTGTCTCGGGGACATGCCCAAGACATGCCGAAATCAAATTTTGGTCTAAATAAGGTTCAAAACGGCGATCTCACCCAGGTCCCAGGATATGGTCAAAATTGGTTCAATTTGACCTGTAATGAGGTCAAAAAGCTAAATTTTTGCCTACTTTTTCGGTGAGAAGGAGTGTAGAAATATCTGCTTTGGCCCGTGTCCCATGTCATCTGAGCGTTGGCCGAAAGCAAAATTTCGTCCACCGTGTCCCGTGTCCCACCCCCGGACGAACAATTCGTATCTTACCTTCTGGGCCGCAGTTCCTAAAAATCTTACCGTAGACAAGTCGGATGCGTGGGAATATATCACAGACTTTTGATGGTCGGAGCGGTCGTTTCGGATGTCAACCACATTCTGCTTCGACGGCAAAGGGCGTCATTGCGCCCACAGCAGCGGTGGCCTCTTCCAAGACCTAGACTGATTCGCATGCGATGTCCCAGAGCGTCATAGGGAAAAGACCGATGAATGGATGGCCGCTGAGATGTTTTATCTGTGCGTCGGCACTAGCATGACTTTCTTTTCGTAATTAATTGACATTGACAAACGACGTATCAAGTGCCGTCCTTTGCCTCCGAGCCGTCTTTACCCGAGGCTGTGGGCGTTGAAGAAGACTGGGCCGTCTATGTAGGACCATCTTTGATGTGTGCATTGTGCATAACTTTGCACATCGATGGCTTTATGATGATTGCTGGATCGGTGCCGAAAATCAAACGAAGGAAGTTACAGTTGAACTTCTCGTAACCCATACTTGTGACAACCCATAACCTCTTGAAACCCATAGCAAAATCAATCCACCAACTCGGTAGGCGGGGATTTGCAACCCATAACCCATAATCCTTCGATAACCCATACATCAGCAAGTTGACAATTTACTTTTTTCCGGTTGTGCAACCGCCAAAAGCGGCCAAAAGCGGCAAAGGAACAAGCCCAAAAGGCCAAGCTCCTCTCGGCAAAAAGCTGGCATGGAAACCGCGTAATTGGCGCTGATTGGCGCGGTCAAACTCGTGATTTTGTCCGATTTTTATGCTTTTAGCTTTTTATTCCCACACTAAAAGCTCAAAAGCGGAGATAAGTGCAAAAGTAAAATGCCAGCCTGCTGATGTACCCCATACCCCCTTGGCAGAAAAACCCGTAGGTTTTTCGCACTAAATTAGGGTTAGAATCGCTATTTTTCAGCCCAGAGATACATTTTTGGCGCATCAATCAAACAGATATCTCGTATTTTCTGCTCAGCAACTCAAACATGACCTATGATTCAATAACTTGACCTATAATTTCCCATTTGGGACCCTTTTTGCTTATATAATGTGACCACAATTCACCTCAAGAAGTATTAACGCTTGTTGGGCGAAGTTTTTTCAGGATATATTGACTTGGTTGCTGTTTGATTCACATTTCCGCGAATACCATCCTTTGATACACTATGTGCTATGCATAAATTTCACCAGGTTTTGAGGTTTATTTTTAGCATGCCTCAGCTAGCCCATAACCCCGATAACCCATACCCATGGGGGTCACGGAGGGTATGGGTTATGAGAAGTTCAACTGTAATCGGACGCCGTTGTGTCACTTCCATCTATTTCGAGGCGCTGCAGCTTACGAGGACAGTCCCCGGAAGATCTGGGCCGGTCAAGAACAATTAACCTTTCGCAACAAATGCAAGTCCTAAACGTTCATCACGTGGAAGCATGGAAAAGCGAAGTCGAGTTCTGATAGCCTGATCTGGTACCACGACTTCCAGCTAGTTTCCGCATATATAAGGTCGCTTTTGGAGCAGTGCAAGCGAGCGAATGCTGCTTGCACACCGACTTTCCACGCTATCTGTGCTGCTTGACCATCGCTGTGCTATTCGAACACGTCTCTACCCCTGCCATTACGACGCTCCACCATGCCTGCCGACACAAAATCTAGAGACAATAGCAAACTGCGTCTCAAATTCATCGTTGCTGGTGCCGGCATCTCAGGTACGTATCTGAATACTCTAGGGTTGGGTCAAGATCTGACGCAGTCTCCACTGCCTCCACCGATATATCAGGTCTTGCTGTGGCTTCAACCTTGAGAAAGGCGGGACACGATGTGCTCGTTGTGGAGAAGAGTAACGGGAAGATTAGAGTGCGACGGTCTTGCTCTCACGGTTTGCAGAAACAATGCTGACATGCTTTACCCGTTATCAGAGCAAAGGCGGCATCCAGTGAGTGTTTCTTTTCTTCTCTGGGTGGGAGTGAGAGTTCGCTTATAGCTCCACGACCCTAGATCCCCACCGAACATGACCAAACTCCTTCATAAATGGGGACTGGGGCCCACTCTGAAAGAGCGTGCACACAAATGTGACAGATTTTTCTTCACGAACGGTAAATTGAACTCCGTAATTATGATCTATAGAGGCACTCTAACAACACCAAAATGTGCAGGAAATACTGGGGATTCGATTGGATGCATGAACATGGGGGAGGGATTTCTTGAAGATCTCTCTGCCGATTTCCTGTTCCTTCAGGTACGCCACTTTGCTGCTCCCGTTTGACTTGGCGGCCCCGTCTTTTGATCCTTTCGGGAGGGACTGATCATAAAACTCCGAATCAGCATCGCGACTTGTACAACATGCTTTACCAACTGGCGGTGAAGGAGGGTGTCGAGTTCCGCTTCAACAGCACCATCGTCGACGCCGACAATGTCCGCGTATCAGTAACTTTGGAATCAGAGGAAGTTCTATACGCGGATGTTATCATCGGTGCTGATGGTTTTGATAGTCTTCTGCGCCAAGTGGTGACAGACTCGGGCGACGAACCGCCCGACGTCACTGATACACACGTGATAGCTACTTTCCTGATACCAATTCATCTTATGGAGGAAGACGAAGATCTACGGAAGTTACTGAATGCAAGAAATGTGAGTAGCTTGGCTGAGAAGTTTACCCCCTCCCCGACCGAAATGACACCTGACATTCTCAATCAATGATTTCAGTGGCACATCTGGCTCGGAAACGGATATGTCATGAACGCTAACATGCTAGTAAGGACCCTTCTTGGGAAGGGTGTTTGTTCTTTCTGCGACGAGCTAGCACTAATGGCTATAACTCTGCCTATATCATAGGTGGGAGAAAAAGACTTTACAGTGACAATCATACATAACTATGATGGTCCAAGATACCCTGGTGACTTGAATTGGACAGAGGACCGGACGCTGGAATCGTTGGGCATCTATCTGAAGAACTTTGAGCCTATGTGAGCTATTTCTCTCCTTTTGCCTGCCTTGTCCTCGATCAAATTTTAATGGAAATCTTAATTCTATTTTGGTCTGATAGAACACAACGCCTACTGAAACTCGCAACATCCATCTCTTAATATATATACGGCCTGTCCCTGAAGATTTCGTGTGTGCGAACTCGCGAGTAGTGCTCGTTGGAGAATCTGCGCATCCCATGCTGGTGCGTGTGCTCGCCTTGGTTTTTTCAACTGCCCCGCGGAATTCTTCTCGGCTCACTCGCGCACTTGCACTCCCCTTCTAGCCGCGAGCAACCACGGCGTCGCGCTGATTCTTGAGGATGCACAGACGCTCGGCTTGCTCTTCTCCCGGATTCGTAACCGAGACCAGATCTCGCAGCTGCTCACGGCGTATGAGGAAATCCGACATGAGTACACCGCGGAGGTGTGGCTGTATGACCACGAGCAGCGCCGCGGAATGAAGGCGCCATTGGGCCCGAGCAGCAGACGCGCGACAGCATCCTTCGCCAGACGATGGCCGCCGGAGACTGGGACCATATGGATGACTCACCAGCGTTCAGGCAGGTGTGGGGAAACGAGCTGCGACTATGGACGTACGACCCGACGGATAAGGTGGATGATTGGTGGGGCCAGTATGGCTCTTTATCATGAGGAGACACGAGCGGTCGTCGATGGAGGTGACCGTGTCGAGAGGGGACATATCGTTCTCGTAATTCGCTGCGTTGCATTTTTCGGTGGCACGTTGATGCTAACCTGCGCGTATCTATTTCAGGCGGGAGGCCAGCACGCCAATTGAAAAATACCATCCCCCCTTGCGGATGATTGATTGTGATATGCGTTGTTATGATTTGGATCTTATTCACTGCTATGATTAGAGACTTGTTTTATGTATATCCAATGTGTACCATCTTTCTTTGCCTTTGAGTATTTCGCTGAGGCAGACGCTTGTTTTGCTCCTAGAACCCTTATCTGTCGTTACAAGTACTCATGTCCCGATCATGTCCTTACACTTTCCTGCAATTTGTTCTTGATTTGTTCGGCTTTTGAACTGGAATTTTGGGTACTCGCTTGGTACTCGCAATGGGTATAGCCGAACTATATATCTTAGTAAGCTGCTACCGCCGAAGGTCGCAGCGCTTTGTTTGCGCAGACCCTGACCAGTGAGTCCTTGTTCTGCCGCGCTTGTTTTTATCTGCTGGCTCCAGGCAGCGTGCGTTGTGATAGCGTTGAGAAGCACGACGTTGGATCCCTGAGCCATGCAGCCTTCTTTTCGCATCGTCCTCCGAAATTCCGGGGTTCCGATTGCGCAAAAGCGACCACTTCAGGCGGCGTCCAGGTACGTGTTTACTGAAAGAGGATTAATACATTTATATTCACCGTCTTGCAGTGTCCCCGTGCCGGTTCTATGTTGCGTTGATACCCTCAATCTCCTTGGTGGGAACGGCCTGGATTCAGGATCATATTCAAACAGAGAAAGCATGGCTTTTAAGGTCTCTCGACCCTTGCAACTTTTTGACCGTGACGGCATTATCCCTCGCTTGGTGAATTGCCCGCCCTAGCAAGCCCCAGCTTTTTTTGCGTTCTTGATTGACAGGATGCCAAACCAAGCTTGTTATTATGATGGTATCGTATAACAAACGGGTATTTATACCAGGCCCCGACCGGCGGGAGGCGTAATTCTTCCCCATCTCCCAACATCGTGCTGCTAACAAGCGCTTCCTTCGCCGTTGTATTCTTGGTTCACTTTTTTATCAATGCCAAATCGCGCGCAATTTCCACCACTGGAGAAGGCTGCGGTCGCCCTGAAGGTCGTGGTTGTGGGTGGTAATATTGGAGGTACATGCCGAAGTCTGAATCCGAACGCGCGTTGGGCTGACAGTGTTCCGCGCGCGCCCTTTTCGCCCGCATGTCCTTTATTCGTGCAGGTCTCGCTGCCGCATATGCCATGAAGCTCGCAGGTCACGACGTAGTGGCTGTCGTTGAGAAAACCAATGGGAAGTACCAGGTACGCTATGGTCGGCGGTGGCATCTCTCTTCGTATGCGTTTGAGCATTTGGTTGATTTGGTTGTTTTGTACCATCGCAGAGCCGTGGCGGTTTACAGTGAGTCCAACCTGAATTGTGTCGATGCACCATTGGAGCGTGCAACATTGACTATCCTTGTAATAGGTCACCGCCTGGAATGACGAGGTCGTTATGTCGGTGGGGCTTGGGAAAGGATTTGCAACGGTTGGCGCACAAGTGTACCTTGCTCGTTTTTCGAAATGGTGTGAAATTGTATTGCGATAATGTGGATCCGAGCTCTACTCAAATTTCTTTACCTCTCAACAGGTGGATCTAATGAGATGATCGGCGGTATCACAATGGATAAAGACTTTTTGGAAGACCTCCTGGCCGAGTTTTATTCCTTCAGGTCGGTTCTAGATAGGACTGTTGTATTAACTTGCTCATTCGTGTGCAGCATCAAGATCTACGCGACCTTCTGTATGATCTTGTCGTCGACGCCGGAATCCCTGTTTTGTTCAGCACAGAAGTCACCGATGTAAAAGTTCTGCCAACATACGCAGCGCTGTTCTCGACAACGGCAACATATCGTTGCTGATTTCGTCATCGCTGCTGATGGTTATAACAGCGCTCTTCGTCCTAAGATTACAATGTCCCGACGGGGAAGCTAAATCACCACATATCAGGCACCTACACTTGACCTTTACGCTACCCACGGAACTGCTAGCTCAAGACGAAGATCTTCATTTTTTCATGGAAAAGACTCTCGTAAGCTCGCTTAGCCGCTTGTACGATATGTACTCGCGTAACTAACGGATCCGACTTCATAGTGGCCATTGTGGATGGGCTCAGGCTACACGATCCATACGAACATTGCCGTGAGTGTAGTTTTTTAATTCACCAAGCTCATCAGTAATTAATATTGTTCACTTCTCACTCATGCTCGTGTAGACGAACGGCCAGTTTATGACATCGACTCTTACTTACGATTGGAATCGCGAACTGCTTCCCGAAGACAACGACTGGGCAGTGCGGCCAATAGAATACTACCAACTGGACATGGATAAGTTTCGAAAAGCCGTACGTATTTCTCACTGCTGGCTGTGCACGGCTCTGTGCACGGCTCTGTGCTGTGTTTTGGGCGTGACTAGTGTCATATAGGTTACGAAAACTCTTAGGTCTGTGAAGACTGTCTCAGCGCGGATTATAGTAACAAGGCCTGCCCCTGACGACCTCGTTTGCGAAGAATCAAGGATCGTATTGATTGGGGAAGCTGCTCACCCACTGCTGGTAATTCGGTGTTTTTCAGACGTTGCGGTAACTGACTACATCTTCCCAACTTCTTCAGCCAGGCACTAATCATCGCACGTCGATGGTTATCGAAGATGCAGAAACCTTCGTTCTATTTTTCACGGCTGCAACAGCGTGAACAGCTCTCGCAGTTCCTGAAGCGTATGAGGACATTCGGCAACCTCGCTGCAAGAGCGTGGTCCAGTATGACCAGGAGTTTCATAGAATGGTTCGCTGCTCCTCCGGGCCAGGGATGGTGATAAGGGATCAAATGCTGCGAGACTCCATGGTCTATGGTGACTGGGACCATATGGACGAGGCTGCGTTCAGAATGGTGTGGGGTGAGGAACTGATGATGTATGCATTTGACGCTACGGAACAGGTCGACAGCTACTGGACGCACTGGGGCAAAGCCATGAATCGTGCAGGAAAAGAAAATGATGACAAGAGCGGCTCGGCGACCCCAACAACCGCGTCGCCAGCGATCATTGCAGGGCTGCGTCGGGTATCCGTTTCTTATTAGTTTTTGTCTCCAGATTGTGAATTCTAACCCCAGCCTGAATAGTTCTTTACTAAACATCCTCCGACAATTTCGTAAATGAACTCGTCCATTGCTATCTATCATCGTTGTTGTTCTCATAGCTCTCCACCAAAATCAGCTCCTTATGCATCTGTATACTCCAATACCATGTTTATGATACCCTAAAAATATATCTGCAATATGTATTATATTCGAAGTCTAGATTACAGATTGAAGTATTTTCTGCATGTTACGCACAATTTGCTCATGCACTGTTCCAGTTGTAAAATAAGCGACAGTCATTTGGTCGATGGCGTCTCTTGATGCATTTGGATACCCTCACGCCGTTTAAACCTAAATCCTTTTAAATCAACTTGCGAGAAAGTCACTGGCCTGATCTCTACACCGGGAGGTCAGTTGACTCCAGCAATGCTTCAAATGTGTTCATGTTTGCTTATTCATTCATTCAGGTATCATATGTGAAGATTGACTGCACCGCTACAAGGGTTTCTGATTGGATCGGAGTAGTTCATCGGCACGGCGCTTGTGTGATCATGATATGGGGCATGCGCGCTTCTTGAAGGTCAAAGTAGTCACACAATTGGGGCGACCTAGATGGGCGAAATGTATCCCTATGTATGTAAGTATTCCGCAGCTCTCGCCGCTGTTACGCGAGTGGGAACAGTGTACTGCAGGCTGTGTACCCAGGTCCTATTGTCCAGTTATCTGTTACGCTATGCCAATGCTATGCAGGCTTTAGTATGGGTAATTAACGAACTTATAAGCACAAGGCTTAAAATCAGAAACATAGCAAAAAGAGGGGGAGTACATAACTACCATGTGCGAGGAGGATTCTGTCAGAGTGAAGTTGAAAAAGCACCACATGCCCCAACGTATACTACATGCCTTGGCCATGTCGACAACTTACAAGGTTCTCTGTTCATCACACGTGCTCGTTCGTGGGATGCTTCCCCCAGCGCTTACTTATTAATATCGATATATCCACTATCTCCGGACTGTATACAATATTACTTGAATGAGCAGCCTTACTCGAGCAGTTGTCTTCATGTCGCTTGAATGACGAGTCAGAAAGGCGCGGGGTTAATTTGAAGTGGGCGGACAAATGGTCTGTATTGTGAATGGAAGTGATTAAAATTTTCGATTATAATAAATACACTGACGCCGAAGCCCACTTAGCCTGTCAGGACTCAGAGGGGTCCCGCATGTTTGGAAAGGGCAGTTTACCTGGTACGGTTTGAGCTTTTCTGGCCTCGCTCTCCTCCCAATGGGACGTTGAACCTATTATAGGCCTGAACTGTCAGAAAGATATGCTCGATGTCCGTGATGGAAGCGACGTCTCCGACTTCAATATACTCCACAAACGCATTCTGGATCATGACCATATTGTCGAGGACCGCGGAGTTATTTAAGGGAGGCCAATAAGTCAGGACTCAGAATGTGCCATCAGAAACTCAAGAAATTTGTGTTGCACAACTTGCACATTCTGGTAAAGGCATAGGGAGCCATTGAGAGGCATGCTGTGCTTATGTTGCGGTCTTGGGCAGTTTCCTCCCAGGGGTGTCGAAGAAGACCTACTGAAAGGCAAGTAAAATAGAGAAATTAAACGATTCTGTCGTAGATCACCCGCTTTAAAAGCGGGTGATGGCCGTACTGGTTATCGTTCATATTGGACATAATATTTTCTTCATTCCAGTCACAAATTGTGATTGCTGGTTTGACCGGGCTTCTAGATATGAAGGAAAATTAGCACACGTCCAATATGTCTAGAAGAAACCTACGAGGAACAAGTTTTGATATATATTGCTCCAGATCCCCTGAATAAACAATTTCTATAATAGGTATATGTTCTGAATGCGTGGAACAGGATGAAAGAGCTTACACGGAGAGTTTATATACAGTAGACGGTATTTCCAATTTAGGCCCATTCTGATAATGATAGCTGTTGGGAGATACCAGTCTTGCAGCCAATACATTATCTGCAAGCGACGTGTATTGGAGTGGCATGGTGGTCGGAGGTATGGACGATAGGGTCAGCAGTCCAGTATAGACGGTTCGGTAAGATGCAAAGTCGCCGCGAAAGTATGCTTGGATCAAAACACAGTCAGCGTGAGGAGAACACTATCAATCATGTATTTGTGTGGGCTGGTCTGTGAGAAAGCTGTATAGCTGGATGGAATAAGAATATTTATTAGTTTCTGCCTAAATGGGATACTATTTAGCGTTGAACATGAGAACTCCGTCGTGTACTGGGGTTCGGTTGGCAGATTAGGATAACATGACATTCACCTGCCCAAACGGAGCATGTCATTGCAAAAAAAGTGTGTTAACATTCAATACAATACTAAAACAGACTTCGTAATTCCATTGGTAAACTTATATCTCACGGCATGACGCTCTAGCACTCATAATTTCTCATCAATAGTGCGTGCTGTGCATGCCTCCCCATCCGGCGTGAATGATGATTGTGCAGTCCAAAGCTAAGCATGGTCAAAATAGAAGTTGACATTAATCTACGTAGTACGCAGCAAGCGCAATAAAACGTGGTGCAAACTTGACCTCCATCTGTGTCAATGCTTCCAAAATAGATTGGACGCGCTAAATATCATCAATTATGTATCGAATACCGCAATTGCTAAATTTATCTATACCTGCAGCACCATCACGACGGCCAAGTAACTCCTTTTATTCAATTACTGGCAATCCTTCAGGCGCAAAGGAATTTTAGCCTGTGGTTCGTACAACAGTTTCAGCAAATGAGCCAAGAAAGCAAGACGAGATACTGGTCTGGCAATGGCAAGATAGTCTTTTGGATATGGGGCATGCCAGATGCTTGTTATGCTTCAAATATCTATTGAAGAATGCTATTGAACGAAGGCGGAACAGCAATTGTAGGTCTGACCCGCCAAAATATTGCCGAAGCGGGAGCGGTAGAGCCATCCCCAAAAAGTAAGTCAATAACTCGATTGGGGTCTGTCGGGGTTTGAAATCCCCCCAAGTATATAATACTGTACGCCTTCGGTATACGACCGCTCACCGTCTCTTTCTTTCTTTCCATCACCTCCCCAGATCTTGACTCTATTGGTATTCAAATGAAAGCTTTCCAAATCCAAATCTGGATTCAAGCGAACGATAAGTATGAAGTCGACCGGTCAATTTGATGCTGATATCGCCGCTATGTACTTTACAGGGGAGCACGATCACTACTGTCTCATACGCAGAGGTCTCCAACTTCTATTGACTTCAGGTGAGCTTAACACTGTGCTTTCGTCATCCTTGCTCCCACATCTAAACGCGGCTGCTAAACTTCCTCCCCTTCTATGTTCGGCTCTACATCACGGCGTCACCCATAATCTCCCGATAGACTCGCTGTTCACCTTATCGTTCGCATCACCGAAGGCGCCTTTGATCTCGCTATCGCCGTCGAGAAGGCCGCCGTGCAGCTAACAAACATGTGCGTATCCTGCCTCTCATGCCTGCACATGCCTGCTCACTCCAAGTCTCAAGTATGCTATCAATATATGTCAATGCCCACCTCTGGCCCATACTAGTGAGCTATCGTCGCATATATTTGCTCATTAATGATTCGATTCGGGTCCCAGCCGTCAATTACATACCCCCGGTCATCTGGCCTTTTGGCCTACTGTGGAGCTCCCACTCGGTATGGGCACGGAAACCCTGTTCAACGACGACGACTACTCCGTACAATCCGACACTTCAACATCGAACACGACTCGGCAAAATCCCCCATTCAATTCATTCAGCCTTTCTAATTTCGGACGCATCCGCCTTGAAGACTGTTAATGAGACGAGGCAGGTAGAACTTGAAGCCCAGTGAGTTCCGCCCCTCCATTTTCTCTCTCCAGATCACACATTCTCCGGTGAGTGTTCTAATCACGTTTGAACCGCTAACTAACTACGTCTCGAAGTTATCGATCGATGTTCGCACGGGCCTTAGCGCCCATCGTTGTGCTCGTTTCTTGGACACCGAACCAGGACAGACGCTGACTCGGACGGAGTCGCATCCACTAACCAGCCCTAGGATCCTCTGTGGCGGTGCATTATTTGGCTACAGTCTTATGTGTCAGCAGCCTTATTTGGCTATGGCCTTATTTGGCTATGGTCTTATTTGGCTAAGGCCTTGTTTGGTGATGCCTTATTTGCGTAACATCGTTGACGCGCAGTGCGCAGACATCGCTCTCGGTCGTGAGGTGGGCAGCGCAGTGCATGAGGTGAGTCAAGGACGTTATTTTTAACAAAATCATCTTAACGCCTTTTGTATGTGCACTCGGGCGCTCTCACGGTTATCCGAATTCCGTTGGACGAACAATAGTGGGCGGAGGTGAGCAAACATAGCCAAACAACGGCGAAGACAATAGGGAGACAATTAACGCTTGGACAATGTGCGGAGTCCATCTCACAAAAGCGAATTCGGTCGCAATGGGGGTCCACTTTCTTTCGTTTCTCCCTTTCTCTTTGCTTTTTGTGCTACCCCTTTTTCCTTTCTTCGCGCCATGCACGCTGTTGCTCCCAACGTGGAGGCATACGAGCTCACCGTGTCCCCGCGCGCTTCCATCGAGTCTATCGCATCTACTCAGAAACATTTCCCCCCTACACCATCGTCTCCTATCCCCTCCCACCACGAACAACAACAATCTCAGCAACAATCTCAAGGTCCAGCACCCTCCATTCGCCTACTTTTCTCCCTCCTTCCGCGCCGTCATGTCCTCTTGTTACTCCTCCCCGCTGTTATCACCTCACTCGTCGCAGGCGGAATTGCACCGTTCATGACCCTCGTTGTCGGACAGGCCTTCGATACCTTTGCCAAATTCCCCCTTTCTTCACCGACCTCTGCCGAAAAGTCCGCACTGCTCCAAGGCGTCGGCCGCGCAGCGCTAATGCTTGTTGGACTTGCCGTAGGTAGTTTTGCACTCGGAAGTACCACCAGTGCTCTTTGGATTTGGGTTGGAGAAATCAACGTCCTCGCAGTGCGGAAGCGGGTGTATCAAGATGTGACGGGCAAGGAGATGGCTTGGTTCGATTTGAAGATGGGTGCCGGCGCTGCCTCTGGCGGTGAGAACGAGGAGGGCGTCGGTGCTGGCGGTCTTATGGCCAAGTTCTCAAGGTAAATTTCTTTATTACTTGTAGTCTCTTGTTCTAAGTACAATTTACAGGGAAACGGACGATGTCCGTCAGGCATCCTCCCTTGCTCCTGGTACCCTCCTGCAAAACTTGACCACCGTCATCGCCTGCCTCGCTCTCGCATTCAGTCGCGCACCCACCCTGACACTTGTCATCCTCTCGGCTGTCCCCCTGCTCACTTTCATCCAAGCTATTGCTCAAAATATCGCTGGCCCACTCCTCGACGCTGAGCGCAATAGCACAGCGGCGGCTGCAACCCGCGTGGAGCGTGCCGCCTCTTCCATCGCCACTGTCAAAGCCTTCAACGCCGCTTCATACGAACTTTCACGTGCGAACTCCATCTTCGCCACATTGCAAAGGCAAGCGCGATCCCTGAATGGCGTTTGGGCAATCACTTCGGGCGCTGCTCAGTTCGTTATGATGGCGATGTTCGTGCAGGGCTTCTGGTTCGGCGCAAAGCTTGTGAGGGAGGGCAAGGTTGGTGCCGGACAGGTAATGGCGGTTTTTTGGGCGTGTTTGATCGCAACGAGCAGTTTGCAGATGTGCATCCCGCAAATGATTGTGTTGGCCAAGGGAAAGGTTGCAATGGTTGCTCTCCTTTCGTTATCCTCCGAATACGACAATACTTCCTCTTCGTCGCCTTCCTCCTATACACCATTATCTCCCACTTCTCCGACATTCTCAACTCATGCGCGCCCTCGCACGCTCCGCAAGCTCCACCCTACGCGATGCACTGGTGAACTTGCATTATACAATGTTTCTTTTTCCTACCCTTCTCGCCCCTCAGTACGTGCCCTTTCTAACGTTAGCCTTTTCCTTCCTGCTGGAGAGACGACATTTGTTGTGGGTGGCAGCGGCAGCGGCAAGAGCACAGTTGCCGCTCTTTTAGGTGGACTCTACCCTCTGGGCACAACCTCACACCCTGCTGGCGATAACAGCCAGAGCAACATCAACACTGGTATGGTAACACTAGATGATCATCCTCTTCCCCTCCTCTCTTCCTCCTTCCTCTCCGCCCACCTCACCATCCTCTCTCAGTCTTCGTCCGCTGGCTCATCTTCCCTCGTCTTCGGCGGTCTCACCATCGCCGAAAACATTCTCGTAGCTCTTCCTGAATCTACTCTCCAGACACTGAGCGAGGATGACAAGGAGCGCAAGGTCGAGGCCGCTGCAAGAGCGAGCCTGCTACATGAATGGGTTCGCGACCTGCCCAATGGCTATGCCACTGTGTTAAGTGGTGTCGCTGGGGGCGAAGGTCAGGGAGTGGAGATGAGTGGAGGTCAGAGGCAGAGATTGGCGCTTGCTAGAGCGTGGATTCGTGACAGCACTATTCTAGTTTTGGGTACGTTCGCCTTTTCTCTACATGATACGTTGACTGATCATTTTTTGACAGATGAAGCAACCTCGGCACTCGATCCCCCTGCACGCCTTCTCGTATCTGCCGCTCTGCGTCAATGGCGTTCCCCTTCTTCATCCAAGCACCGCACCCGCACAACCATCGTCATTACCCATGATTTATCCCAAATCGAACCCAACGATTTCGTTTACGTGATGCGCGGCGGACGGGTTGTGGAACAGGGCTACCGTGCCGACCTTGAGAAGGTAGAGGTGGACACAGAAGCCGCCTTTGATGACGAGAGAGGGGAATTCAGGCGGATGCTCGATGCGCAGAAGTTGACTGGCGGAGCACTGCCTACCCAGGATCTCGATCGACCTTCAACGTCTGTGTCTCCATCGCCTGCGCCTGCTGTCGAGGAAGAACAAGAAGAAGAGGAGGACAAGGCACCTCGTCATCCGACCGTGCGACCGCTGACATTCGGTAATTGGATGCTCGAAGCTGTGGCCGATATTACAGGCGGACGGGCGCGGACAAGCTACTACGCACCATCCTCCCAGCCTCAACAAAGCCAACAACAGACTCAACCGAAGCACAAGCGCCGGCCATCGAGCATCCATATTGTGCCTTCTTCGAATTTCAACAAGCTTGACAGCACGAGCCCGAGTAGCAAGCGTCTCAGTCTGCCGTTTACCCCAACCAGCGCAGCGACTACCATTGTTGGCTCTAGCGTGCCATGGAAGAACTCATTATCTAAAGAAATCGACGATGATGATGAGGTTTATACCGACGACGCAATGACCGATGATGAAGAATTTGGGCGCGAGAAGCGTGCCATGGAAGACAGTGCCAGGCGCGCGAAGGAAGGTCGTGGGGCAAGGGCCGTGGCAGGTGGAAGGCGTGGGTGGGTGGTAGTTGATGAGAAAGAGGCGGCTCAGAAGAAGATGACGAGGAGGGAGAGGAGACGGGCCGAGAAGGCTGCGAAGATGGCGCGTCTACAACAACATTCGGAAATCACGGTTCAAACATCTGAAGATAACGGTGCTGAAGACAACTATACCCCACCCCCTTTTTGGAAACTTATGCGCGCAATGCTTCCCTCAATCCCCAGTCGGCCTCTGCTCATCCTCGGGCTGCTCTCATGCCTCGCTTCAGGTGCGATGACACCTGTCTTCTCTTTCCTTCTTTCCCGCTTGCTCTTCGAGGTGTCCATTGGGGCTCAAGACACGTCCGCCATCAATCGCTTCGGTGGCCTCGTCCTGGGTATCGCTGCCTTGGACGGCTTCTTCCTAGGGGCAAAGTACTTCCTCATGGAGACTGCGGGGATGCGCTGGACTACCCATCTGAGATCCTCTGCCTTTGGCGCGGTGTTGAAGCAAGACAAGAAGTGGTTTGACCGCGCGCAGAACTCGGCTCCCCGTCTTGCACAGGTCATTGTACGCGATGGGGATGATGCGAGGAATTTAGTGGGTGTGGTATTGGCTCAGGGCATCGTAGTTACCGCCATGCTTGGAGTGGGGTTAATTTGGGCGCTTGTGAGGGGGTGGCAGCTTACCCTGGCCGGCTTTGCGATCGCTCCGGTGTTCGCGGGAGTGATGGCTCTGCAGACTAGGCTCGTAGCTAAGTGTGAGGTGCGTAACAAGAGGGCGAGAGAGGAAGTTGCAAGGGGTTACTACGAGGTACGTTTTCTCTCTCTTGAATATGAAATTGTCAATACTAATGGGTGTCTTTGTAGGCAATTATCAATGTTCGTGGTATTCGATGCATGTCCTTCGAGCCGATCTTTACTACACAATTCAACACCGCGCCGATCGCGCTCTACGTACTGGAGTTCGGGTGCCCTTGTCGAGGGGTGCACTTATGGCATCTCCTCCGGCCTTATTTACCTCGCTGAAGCACTCCTCTTCTTTGTCGGAGCTGCCCTTATCGCCCATGGATCATACACATACCTGCAGATGGTCGAGGTGCTCAACCTTGTTGTCTTCTCTGTCACCATCGGTGCACAGCTCATGGCCTTCACCGAACGCATCGCCAAGGCCGTGCAGGCTACTGCCGATCTGGATCGTCTGTGTGCTTTGAAGGTCACAGACACAGACGAGTCAAGAGGAGAGAAGATGCCAGCGATGGATGGTGTGGTCCGCTTCGAACACGTCCGCTTTGCATACCCGGCCCCGACTGTACCTGTCCTCAAGGATGTGTCGCTCAATATCACGCCTGGAGAGTGCGTCGCCATTGTTGGTGCATCTGGTTCGGGCAAGTCAACCCTTGCGGCGCTGCTGCAGAGGTTGTATGAACCTGCGGCGGGAACAATCAGCGTTGGAGGGACACCTTTACGCGAGGTTGATGTGACCCACCTTCGTACACATGTATCTGTGGTGAGCCAAACGCCACACTTGTTTGACGCCAGCGTCGCGGAAAACATACGTTACGGGGACATGCCATCCTCAACTTCTGATACTTCCAACAACAAGATGCTGTGGGTCGACGCCCAAGACGTACGTCGTGCTGCACGGCAGGCGAATGTCCACGAATTCATCATGGGGCTGCCCCAAGGCTACGACACTCCCATTGGCGAGAACGCGGCACTCCTCTCGGGCGGACAAGCTCAGAGGTTGCAGATTGCACGTGCGCTCGCACGTCCTGCCGACATCCTTGTTCTCGATGAATGCACGTCAGCGCTCGACCCAGAGAACCAGGCCATCGTGCTCGAGACTATCGCCGGAATTACAAGGGACTCCAAAGAAGGAAAGAGAAGAAGGACGACTGTGATGGTAACGCATAAGCTGCAGGTTATGCAGATGTGCGACCGGATCGTCGTGCTGGACGGAGGCGAGGTGTGTGAGACGGGGACGTATGAGGAACTCATAGAGCGCAAGGGAGTGTTTGCCACGCTGGCTAGTGGCGGCGAATGGGTCGGCGAGTGAGCTCGCTGGCCTAAGCCGGGTTCGGTTTATTCTTTCTTTGCTTTGTTTGGAGTGTTTGCTGTGTTTTCTTATTTCTCCTATTATTGCCGTGGATCTTTCCTTTCCTTCTCTCATCTTTTATTTGTAATAGTACCTTCGTTCATTCTCCCAACGCCTTTATGACTGCGATACCTAGCACTAAATTTACGACCCCACTTCATGGCTCCTTATATTACCCATCACATTTGTAGTCTACACATCACTTGCATTATCACGACCTGTATTTCCAATCATAGATGATATGAAGATATCAAAGTGGCTCAAAGTAATAAGATTCGACCTTTCTAAGAGTCAAATGAATGAATTAAATGTTCCTTCTCGAAGAACCTTGCGCTGTGTATTGCATGTCGCGCAGGCTCTGCCTTGGCTCCGCATATTACTCTGGGAACTTTATCAATTCATGCTGTTGTTTCAGAGCGCCCGACATGATGGGTATCTTGGGAATCCCTTGGTCGCAAGCAATGCGAATACACGCGCGCGGCGTACTTCCGTCACCATCCCACGTGGCATTAATTAGCTCATCCAAATTTGGATCAGATATCCATATAAACCATAGGCTGCGCAGTAAAGCATCCGATGAGCGCTTAAGCGCCCAACAGTAACTGTATGGGCAAAAGGTTGTTCTGAAATGCGAACACCGGCACAAGGCTGTTATTGTTGCGGAGGACTGATGAATTTAGCCTTTCCTCCAGTCAAGCTGATTGCACGGTGAGGCAGGACGTATCGTGACGCATAGTGATCGTAGTCACTGACAATGGGAACTCATAAAGTGCGCTACGCTGTCTCCAGAACTATTTAGCAATCCAGGGTCTATATCTTGGACTTCCCCTCTAATTGGCCCATTATAACTCACGAGATGAAGCTATGACAATCTTTATGATGCAGCCCCACAATTAAGTCATTGGTCCAAACTCCGAGCAGTTTCCGATCTGCCAGGATCTAAACAGTCGCTACCTTCTTATTCTGTTCTCAAAGAATGTGAATATTGAAGCATTGATTTTCTAACTCCACGTTGTGAACTCAATATCTCACTATTTTGTAGTCGATATCATCGGAGTCGGTGATTGCACAGCACTTGTGTTTGTTATACTCTACTTATTTTATAGCGTGTGACCGCGCAGTCCCACACTTGGTTCTCAAAAACAGATTCTGATGATTGTAGCGAAGAACAGATATATCAAACATTTACTTACTTAGAGTCCACTTCCACCAATCCTTTGTTTTCCGCGGCCTTCCGATAATGGTCTGTTGGCATGGGATGGGCAATCTAAAGGTGCAGAGCTCCTGTACACTGAATTTAAATTTATCTTCCGAACTGGTTATACTGATTAGGTGTGTGGGTATATATCCACAATCCTGTTCCGGCCTAAAATTTCTCGGATAGAGTACAGCAGTTCCACAGCGTATGTCGATGTGGCGGGTGCGTACTCGCATAATCTCTGTGAAAATAACCTCTGCTTGGGAATATAGCGATGAGGGCGGGGTTGTTAATTAGCAACCTAACTGCTGTACATTTATTTGGCCAGACCGTCCGGATTTGAGGAGGGAAAATGGAAGTTTCTCATCTCAAAGGGCACTTCGTTATGAATTTGGGTCTCCCACACTCATTTTCCCGACCATCGGTAGATGTCCGAAAATACTAGAACTTGATGTATTTATTATGATAAATTTGCGACTTTTGATAAATCTGTCGCTGCATTGAATCGAGTGACCGAAAAATGCTCCATACGGTAATCGCATTATAGAAGACGTGGATCACCGATTGCAGAGATGATCTTCATCCCGAGTCATTTGAAAGAGTCCTAATCATGTACTCCGACCAGATGCTGCTGTGCATACACCTACAAAGTACAGCATTACTCAAGGGTGCGCTTACTCGTTTTAAATGAGTTCTTGAACCTTCGGTGGCTGAAACTTCTTCAAAGTACCAGCCTACATATAAAGGCCCCAGTTTTATGTCAATGACCACAAGTAACAACTAGTCTATTAAACATGGAAGGGTGGACATTCAATACTCCCATTTCCAGTAAGCTCTCTCTGTTGGTACTGGGATAATGCTGACAGTAGTAGGTTCAACTCAGCTGCCGCCACACCCAAACGGCCTCCGCGAGGACTACAACTGTACCACAGAAACTGTGCAGTCTGCATCTCATTTTTGGTGGTGGCATACAAATGACAAGCGTTCGTGCTTTATTGATTATGTCGCTTCGTATGGACGTCACCTAATTTGCACCATACAGACCATGTCACTCCCTACTCCCTCCACCAGATATGCCCGACAATAGACTGTTAGGATTCATGGTTGAAGAGGGCATGCCCATAATGGACCAGAGAGCCTGCATACAGCAAATCAGTCGCAACATCCAGAGCGTGAGTTGATTCCCCAGAGTTCAGTCGAGTCGTATGAATCCCACTGAAATGATATCTTCAAACATAGTGTTAGGTCGGCAAGCGTCGACTAGAAGCTTTTATATCAGCAGTGACTCGCCTCCTGTTGACCATTGAAGTTCGATACAGTATTGATACTAATCTCTCTCTAGACAGTCAATTGCGTGGCTCTCCTCCCTTTACGGCCAGCGATTTGCCAGACACCGTCAGAGTAATCGATCCGACCAGAAAGGATGGGAAACATCATATCATTCATACTACAAATTTCTCCTTGTAAGTACTCATGGCGTATCTAAATTCTTCCTATTTTTGCCTACTGATGATCGATGAGCTTCAGCGGATCAGCCACAAGATCTGGTTCCAAGGTCACAGCATTGCGAAAGTAGCTCGCAGCCTCAGCCGGAACGGGCAGGACTACTTCCTTGATTTCTTGATGAAAACCCCGCCCTATTGAACTCGGTGGAACTCAGCGAATTGACTACGATCGAAAATGCTTTTAACGAAGCTCTCAAGAGCCAAGGTCTCCAAGATCTCCTCGTTGACGTTGCGGGAATACTACAACAATTCAGGGCTACAATAGGCACGGTTGAATCGCGCCTAGAGAGAGACGAAAAGAAACCCACGATACCAAAGTGTATTGTCCTTTCCGATTCTGCGGCAGTCCCTTCACGAGGAAAGGCGGCCTTAGAAGTATGGATATGATTCTGTTATTGGTTCCTTCAGTTGCGCTCACCTATTCTACACAGATCATCTCTCGTCTCATTTTCGTTTGACGCCGGCCAATGCGCGTTCTGTGGGCAACGTTTATCCGACTCATCCATAAACGACATGAGAAGAACTGTCTGGAGAAGAGTTACTAGACAACGTTATTGAAACGGGAGATTTGAAGTAGAAGAAGTTTAGCGCAACTTTATAATTTATGAACTTTGCGAGGTAACAAGTTCGCCTTGTAAGTGTGCCACTGCACCTGTATTTAGTTGTTGTATTTAGGTGAATTATCTCTATCGAATCATTACGGTGACTTGACGTTACGTATGATTTCACCCATTTGCTAATTTCGTTCGGGACCAAGACTTACCGCCATGTATAGTATGTATACACATGACATACAGATAATTTTTTAAGGTGCGGGTGTCCGAGATATATCATATCAACTTGAAGGTCTACTGTGCCAAGGCCTATCGAGAAAGGTCAGCACGAGACCGTGTGAATAAATTCCAATGGCAGGATTGAGATTCAAGGAATTGGGCACTGTTACTATTAGCAACACTGTTAGGCACTTACCCAACACTTGCCTGGGGCCTAACACAACAGCACCCATCATGCTCACACCAGACCTACCCGCCGAGCTCTGGCTTGAGATACTGAGCTACCTTCCCCGCTCTGCACTGCGCAAGATGATCGGAGTCAACCGCATATGTACTGAGGCTACTCTTTGAGCTCGCTTTGGACGACCTATATTCCGAAGTTCGGTTGATTGCGGTTGACAACATACGTTGAAGATTTAGGTGTTCAGGAGTTCCGAATTGAAACCCTGGACAATCTCATTACCTGAAGCTTCAATTTCAATTTACTGATCAGCCTAATTTTATTCGCAGCTTTTTGAATATTTCTATGCGCGTTCGCCATCTTTACATCGGCCCGCCTTCCTTTCAGTTATGGGGAGAGACCTCGCCATAGACTCCGACTCCGACCTCACGCGCGTTACGCCACATCTGACCCGACTAGTCATTACGGACGCTAAACTTCCTCCTCGACGTATAATGGCTCTCCTGAATATGCTAGGCTCGCAAGATGGAGATGCGCTGTTGGAGGAGCTTGACTTCACGGCGCAGACACTTTCACCGCAGCTTTTCGACCGCCTCTCGCAGGCACTTTCCCGGCTACGCATTCTCACACTGGAGTGCGGAGTACGATGACTGCTCAGGATATCTCGTCCAATCGCTTGAGCACCAATGACCAGGTCAGTGATTAATTTTCTTATATTAAACGAACAATATATCTAAGGCGACTGTTACTTGACAGATCGGGTTTGAGGAGACCATGCGTGCACGTTCATATCCCGGCTGGAGACTACAATATCTGCGCATAGGATCGATGTACCACTGCGGCATACCACATCCTAATTATGCCGTTATGAAGAGTATTGCCGAAAGCTATCGCATGATGTGATATTGAATACCGAGCTTCGATGTGATTGTGTGGAAATATTACAACAGCTGTTTTCATAACGATAGGCCGGATTTCAAAATACTCACTTAGGCGGACCCTGGCGGACCCCAACCTTTCGAATCCGCCAAGAGATGCCTAGACTGCCGTTCCTCAACGCTGTCGTACGATTCGCTGGCTAGCGTCAACGCCGAGCTCTAGACCATAAACTCGCAACTCCGCTTTACTCCGCCTCTGCATCTATTTTTAAAAATCCGGCCTTTCGTTATGAAACAGCTGTAATTACTATCCACCAAGAACACTTTTGACAAGCACTCCGCTGGGAGATCAGGGGTATGGTACACGTCAATTTGTTCAAACAACGCCGCTAGATAATTCTTTGATAATCCATACTGTACAATTTCGTTTCTCTTCATCAGTCCTACTGACAGTAATCATCTACTCGATATCTTAACTTCGAATTCTTGCGCATCATATGGTCTTTGCCGGTAGTTCGTTGATGTAGATGAAGACACTGATTTGCCTGGTGACTCGCTCTGCTTTTCCTCAAATTCTGAATGGAGAAGATTAGTGCTTCTGGGGTACGATCATCGGTATACTCCAGTATAACTCATACGAAAACTCCTACGAGCAAAAACCCAAGATTAGAGAAAGGTGAGTGTTTACCGTTTCCGTAAATATTTTTTCAAAAAGGTGGAGCTTTATAAGGAATGTATCGACCTAGGGGGGCCAAATTGTTAAGCTGTCTTTATGGCCTCTTCAGCTGCGTGGAGCAAGCGTGGAGAGTAAACTCTACTGTCGGAGTGAAGTAGTAGCGTTCAGCTATCATTGTCAGCTGTTCCAGCGTCCATATGTTGGAAGATAGCCGTCCTACTTCTATGCCTTACGCATCAAGCTATTCCACATATCGATGACATCGTGATAGATATATTTACTCGCTGCTGAACTTCACCGGGAGGCGCTGCGAACTTCTTCCGGTCCGGTGTTTGCATGCCTCCCTCCTATAAATTCGTGAACTTGAGTATCTTTTCTCCACTGACGTACTACTCTCACAGACCTTTGGCGATAAGATGAAAGGGTTGCTTTTGCTGTTTACTGTTGGTACGGTATTCTTCGGGGCGAAGGCGCAGACCGGACGTAAGTGATCATGGTCTATAACAATGTAGATGCCTCCCAGAACTCAGTCGCTATATTCTAGTTGCACCCAAGCAGTACCTTTCTTTGCCCTTGGGGACAATAAAGCCATCTGGGTGGCTTATGGATCAAGTAAGGACGATGACTTCTGATAGTCTTGAGGCGACGTTAATGTCAAATTTTGACAACAGCTCAAGGTCCAAACGAACGGCCTTGCGGGGCACGAACATGAATTTTATCATTAGTATGATAAGTAGAAATTTGTGGGTCTACGTCAGTGTCTTATGCGTCTTATAGCGTTTCCCAAACAGATTGGACGGGAGGCAATTCCTACTATTCCAATCTCGAGGAAGGTGCCTATTTTTAGTCAATAAGTCAATAATCTCAGCGATAACATTTCTAACGATATTGATTAAGCGGGAAGCTACTGGTTTGTGCGTTGTCTTCTCTTCGATCTTCGTACAGCTCCCGCTTACATACCTATTACCAGAACGCGATGGTTCCAAATGGAATCCTGGTCAATAACTCCGCAATCAATGCGAAAACCTCTGCCTTCTTGTCCTATGTTTTATCCCATCAAGATTCGACGGGATGGCTGGGGCCTGAAGTAAATACGACTAAACCTCGCTACTTGTGGGGGAGGTAAGTCATATAAATCACCTTAACAGGCCTCAAAACGATGAATTGACCATCATAGATATCCCTTCATGTTTGGCGCTATTCAGATGGTGGAGAACGACCCGACCTTGACTACGTCGGTTGTCACGGCGCTGCATAAATTCGTCGCTTTGGCCAACACTATGCTTCATGCTGGTCAGGGAGTTGAAGCATGGGCGCAAACGCGTTGGGAGGACTTTGTCATCGCTTTGCAATGGTAACGTTGACTGGCGCCTTCTCACATCTACTGATTATAATCACTTTGAAACCTAGGCTATATGATTACCATCCTAACGGAAATGAGGCTCTATTAATCGATACGATGAAGCAACTGAAATACACCGGCGTTCCTTGGGAGAAGGTCTTTAGCCCAACGGTAGGCATCAATTCCCAAATATAGAAATTCCCATTCTGATTCAATGGAGAACCTTTAAGTATTTCCCGAAAACGGCAGGTAAGGCCATACTTTTTCGAGCAAAAAATCCTTTCTCACTCATTCATAGTCGAGAATACCCCGGTACGTTTTATGTAAATACCAGGTCTTTCCACGACTGGTCTTATGTTCTTTGAAACAGAATCCATTCAATCTTCCGTTGACGGTCAGTCCAATCAACGTCACAACGTTAATTGATAGTTGAACACGCTGCAGTGGCATGGAGTAAATATGGCGGAAGGATTGAAAGCACTTCCTTCAACTTATCGATTTACGCAGAACCAATCCGGTGAGTAAATAGGTTGTTTCGACTGACGAACACATTGAACTTAATTTTGGATAGATCTTACTGCTGCAAGCCAAGGCTGGGATTTGCTTTTCCAGTACCACGGAAGACCATCCGGAATTTATGCAGCGGATGAATACCTAGCTGGCTTAGAGGCGGTTCGAGGGTGAGTCCGACTGCTTCTATCCATTTGCTTCCGAAATAAGTAGTTGTCTTCCCTAGAACAGAACTTTGTTTAATTGTTGTATGTTCTTTTCATCCCTTTTCTTGCTCCGTGTATAGTCAACCACACATATATTCTACAGGAGACTATGTTCAGTGGCTCATACTTATATCAAGTCATCGGCGACCCTAAGTTTGCAGACCGAGTGAGTTCATCTCATTAACAGCAGTAATATTCTGACATTCAGTACACAGGTCGAGAGGATCGCGTACAATGCTCTTCCGGGAACGTTGACTGGAGGTTAGCAGAATACGTATCTCCACATCCCAAAGTTCTCATATAGAGAGTTTCTACCTCGAAGATATGTGGTCGAGGCAATATCTGCAGCAGCAAAATCAAATTGCTTCTAAAAACATGGTGCCGTAAGTATTATAGACACCTCGAGTAAAAACCTCTGCTGAAATTTATAAATCTATCATTAGGAATCCCTTCCCGAACGATGGGTATGTGCCAAATTTGTTCCGGATTAATATGAATTTCGCTGACTTGATTGTGTCAATAGGGCTTATTCCAACGTCTTCGGCCTGGAGCCAAATTATCCGTTCGTCCTCGTTTCTTAGCACTTGAAAATTCGTTGATATGATATATGAACAGATGTTGCACTGTGAACCACCCTCAAGGATGGCCTAAATTTATTACCAACGCGTTTCTAGTGACTCCAGATCGGACGTCCCTTGTTCACTTATACTTAGGTCCGTTTGAAACCACAGTCACCCTCGTATCTGGTAAGCTCTATTTTTGAACCTCGACAGCAATCGTAGACCGAATCGGTATAGGCAATCAAGTCAAGGCTGTCGTTGACACTCAATACCCATTCAGCGATGTCCTGACCACATCAATAACAGCCACCAAGGCATTCACCTACTACGTACGAATTCCAGGCTGGGTGGTTGGTGGCACTATTTCCGTCAACGGCTCAGCGGCTCGGGCTGTAAATCCAGTAAACGGTTTACAGGCCGTGCCATTGAGGGCAGGGACGACTAAATTTGTATTGAATTTACCATCTCCAATTACAGTTGGTAAAGTGAACGTATTCATTATAACAGAACATTTATTAACTTTGAGGTTTTGCCGCTCGCAGAAAGTAGACCTCATGGATCCGTCGCCATTCATCGTGGCCCGTTGCATTACGCCTTCGATAGTTCGTGTTCCCTTCACCCCTTTAATTCCTTCTGACATCTGAAATTTCTTCGGTAGTTGCACACAACCAAACCATACTCGCCAAAAATAGTCAGCAGCCTTTGGCCGTAGACCTGGAGTTCGATGCAACTGCCCCATGGCAATACGCTATTGATCCCTCGACAGTCAAGTTTAACTCTGGTATCACTCCTCCCGCACTTCCGTCCCCGATCTTTGATTCGGGAAAGCCGCCTTTGTCCATAACCGTTACGGCCTGTCCAATAGCGTGGGCTATCGCTGGGGATACATTTGCCGCGCCTCCCCCTACAAACCCTAGTTGCACTGGGTCCTCGACAACCATTAGACTCAGCCCTTATGGCGTAAGTTCCATTTCATCTTTTGTTGCAAAGATTCTAATTAGGTTTACTCTTCTTAGGCCACCAAATTACGCATCGGTGAATTCCCAGTTTTCAAGTCTACCTAAGCGCCCATGGCTCGAGACTCTTGTTACCTTGATATCAACCCGTTCTGATGCTTCATAATTGCATGGAGGTGAAGGAAAATCAGATATTCTGCAGATGGAGAATGTATAACACATTGAAAATACAATAACATGATAGAGCAATGAATTCCCTTCAACTAGTGAATTTCACAAGTCTTCTATCGAATGCGTTTCGTTCCGAGTCGTGAATCGTAAGGGAAGATGCATCTTCGAATAACGCTGTGGGACTTGTGTGGGACTGTTAACGTCCATGCTCCAATCAATATGAAATTGAACTTGGGTAGGCTCTTCAGGGTTTGGTTGACTATTGATTGGGTCTAACAGATAGCTATTGGCGAAGTAGCTTGTGGCGGGCATGATCTTGAAACATCACTTGTCCAACACTTGTCCATAATTTTGCCATAATTAGTACACTTCCGTGACTTCTTATTCAGCGAAGTGGACGAAATTTGATCTCAAGACAAAAGGAAGAAAGTCTCCTCTGGGTTGCCTCTGGGTTTCATTAAGTTTTGAAGTGGAAGAGGTATGCTTCGTTGTGAAGTTCGAAGTTCGAACGAACCTTGCCAGTGATTGGCTGAATGAAACTTTGACAAAACCTTATTACATAATTGCCGAAGCATGTGACAATTCCTACTTGCCGCCAAAGAGTTTACCGGCTGCTGCAGCCTTCAAACACTCACGAGGTATCACTCGGTCTTTAGGACGCTGTTCCTGCGAGCAAGAAGACCACGCAAACGAACAATGCTTGAAACTCTCAAAAAACCCGGTTCGTTTATTGTCAAGACTGGCACCATCATCGGAGGAATCTATGTCGCACGAGGTTACATGCGCGAGAGGCTGGAGGACGTGAGGGAGAAGATGGAGGAAGAAAGGAGGGCCAAAGAGAGGTAAGCTCGAACTACATGGACTCGTACCCAACATAATCGACTTTGCGTCTTTAAAGTCTGCGGACAAGGTTCAACCAAACTCATGAAGATGTGGCATACACCATCTTGGCTCTTCTTCCAACACTCTCAGAGCAGATTTTGCAGGATATGGATGTAGACACACTCACAAGGGAGCTGCAAGCACGTTCACGAGCGCGCACTGCAAGATTAGTGCCCGCGAGATCTCCATCTAGCCTCGCGTCGAGCATCGTCGAGATCGAAGGATACCCACCAGCGCCATATCCACCAGTTACAAGACACGATGCAGGGCGACACACGGTCGGACACTGGATCTGTTGCGCAATTATCTGAAGCAGGATCGACGGAGGAGCGGGCGACGACCTCAGTATACCACACCGCCACCTCCGCGTCGTTTATTTCGGAAACAACTTCTGTGACGCAAAGCTGGGTTGTCGACGTAGAAAGTGCGGGGAGGTCACGATCGCCTGCTGCGTCTGCCGCCTCGGGTGGAGTATCAGAGACGAGCAGTGCGGTGGGAGATGACCGGATGTCTGAAAGTATCATTAGCACGACAACAACGAACTCAGATGCAGAGTCTTCTGATACACGGACGAAAGCCGAGCTGTGGAACGAGCTTAAACTCCTCAGTACGTCTCTTTTCTTCCTCTTGCATTCCGTATTGACAACACCTTGTAGCATTCACACGGACACTAACGACTCTCTACGCGAGCACGCTGCTCTGCCTTTTGACGACCCTTCAATTAACTCTGCTTGCGCGGGGGAAATACGTGAACAGTATTCTGCAAGCGGAGAAGCAGGAACGGCTCGAAGAGCGGATGCGGGAGCGGGTAGACCGTGAACTCAGTCCTTCAAATTTACTCCTGAAGGGTGCCAGTGGCTGGATAGGGGGGCTGTTGGGGCGCGAGGATAGTATGCAGGCGAGTCTGGAGTCACTATTGGAGAGCATTGGGCTGGACAATGAGTTCGACCCGACAGAGGACAGCGATGCAGAGATGGGAGATAAAGTGGAGGCAGGGATATGGCTAGGCGAGATTAGCGATGAGTTGGAGAGTAAATACCTAACGATGAGCTGGTGGCTGCTTCACGTTGGGTGGAAAGACGTGGGAGAGCGGGTGCGTAGAGCTGCTGAAGAGGTGTTCAATGGGTTCGTTTTCTTTTCTTTTTGTGGGGAATTCTATTTTAAGTTGCATTTTTTAGGGTGTCTTTGAAGACTAAGTTATCTGCTATTGATTTGCACCGACTAATTGCGGATGTGCGACGAAGAGTAGAGCACGAAATTACCTTTGAAGGTACCGAGAAGAAAACAACGTACGTTTTTTTTTCAATCTAGGCGAAGTTAAAACTCAATGGGCGAGCTTAGGTTTTTGTCATCCCTGTTGCCTCCCACTCCAGAGACAATATACCATGTACTTACACAGGGTGGATATACAACGTCTTCCACTCTAGAACCATTCACCGTCACCAAACTCCTCAGCGAATCCCCGTCAACACCCCATCAGGGTGCTACAACGGGCTCCATTACCTCTTCGCAACTCTCGCAAAGCTTCGTTAACTCTCCCGTACTCGCCATATCAGCACACGTCCCAGCCCAGGGACCCAACGCCCCGCCAAATCCCGCCCAACCTATACCCACCTACGTCTCCTTACCCCCCGCACCCCAATACGCCGCACTCCTCGATGCGCCTTCGTCGCTCTGCTAGATGAAACGCGCACGATTCTGGCCTCCGGATGTTGCGAGGGTGCTGGAGTGTCATTGGACACGGCAACGGCGTGTTCTGTTCGATGGGTTGGAGAAGAATGTCTTTAGGACGGGGGACGGATGGAGAGGAGGGACCTGGAGAGGAGAGGAGGATACGCCTTGCGGGGCTCCTGCCGGGATTGCGAGTGGAGTCAACTGGCGCTTGAGGGATTGCCCAATGAGCTTTTGATGTGAGTGCTTTCGTTGAGATTAAGTTTGCGGGGTTTGGCTGACATTTGGACCGCTGCAGAAAATCTTGAATCAACGGGAGGTTGTGTGCCTCTCTGCTCTAGAGTTTGGGAAGTTTGAGAACTTACTTCAATGATGGCATTTTGAGTATTTCGAAGGTGTACCGTCATGCTGTCGTGCTATATTTTATGATTTGTGCTCTGATGGTAATGCTATAATTCAGGCTTGGGCTTTGAGCCCCTGTTGTTATTTGCCTGGTTTCCGTCAGAAGTGGGAGTAAGGGAAACCCAACTCTCATAGATATGGCGCTATTGTAGACAGACCACCTTCAGTGCCCGGCGCCCAGCGCTGATCTCCAAATCAAAGCTTGGGCACTTACATGCGCCACACTGGTACATCCTCCGATTCTGCAGAGGAGTAATGGAGTGCTGCATGAGCAACATTCATCCGCTACTAGTGTCAAATGCAGCTCACCTTGGACCTGTTCAAGCTATACATTAGGGAACAGATATGTAGGTGTTAAATTTGCAATCTGACTTGCAACATTTTCTCGAACCTTTCATCAACATCCACTGTAAACCCTAAGACCGGGAATTTTTCCCGGTTGCAGGACCCGTTCGACGAGTAATTTTGTCTCGTCAGACAATGATAAACTACTCGTATGCCAGTCACAATCCCTGTCTGACAGGGAAAACCATGACCGGGAGTAGACGGGTAATAGTTACTGGCTGTTTGGCAGCCATTCCCGGTCAGGTAATAATTCCCTGTTCACCGAGGATACCGTGAAAGGGGGTAAATTTCCTCGGATTCATGGTAAACTTTCCTGGACTGCCTATTACTTCACTGGGTCTTTTCCCTGATCTACTAGGTAGTTTTCCTCGCGTTGAATGCACGTAAAATAATTTTAATGAATAGAAATTTGTATTGCAGGCTAGTTTGTACAGTATCGAGACAAGTAAAATAAAGCATATCCTCACTACGCACATTTCGAGGACCGTCGTTTGACTGAGGAGGTACAGGATGCGGTCGAGGAAAAATTCGGTGCTGTATTCCTGTAATTAAGGTCACAGGTGAGTAGGGACATTATCTAGATCATGTTAAACATCTACTTACCTGCATTGCGCCGCAGACCTCAAATCTAACACTAGTACAATGCGGCTTAGTGGAAGCCCGTCGTCAATGGGCAACACTGGGGCGCCGTGGTCACACTAGATTGATAGGACCACGATGTATTGTCGAGAACTGGGACAGGTACAAGCGGGCGAGGTAACGGTACGTAAAGAAGAAGCAGAACAAAAGATTATCTAAGATGATCCAGAAAGGAGTCACGTGATAAGTAAAGGGCTAATGACGTGTAAGCTGGGAGCCAGGCTTACACTCCTCCCCACACAAAAGCATTTCCACTACCCCGAGTTCCACCCTGTTGGACGTCATTCAGCAATAGTGGGACTCAAGGCGGCAGATTGCGTGAAGTCCGCGTCAGCAGACAGACAAAAGAAACGGAAAATGATACGGCATCAAAAAAAAATTAAAACAGAATATAAACTAACTTGGAAACCTAATCGGTATCATTATCGTAGTACCCATGGATATCCGGTTGATCTTCACCAGATTCCTCCGGTTGGTCTTCGCCAGAGTCATCGGAGTTGAAACCGAGGTCAGCTATGAGGAGAGCGCCACCTGCATACTCCTTCTTGACGGAGACTTCTCCAGGAGGGACGTAGTCACGTCCAGGCAAAATTCCCTGGGAGGGATCTCCAGGGCAGGTACGTCCAATGTGCGGGACCCATGATGTGTCCTTGGGGACCTTTCGGCATCTCCAACAACCACCAGCCTTGTTGAGACTGTCCTTGTCAGCCTGACTGAGCAGCGGAAGACGGGGATAGGCAGGGGGGGCAGCAGCGGTAGAGGGCGGGGTGGACTGTGTAAAAGGAGAGGGGCGGCCAGGTCGAGCAGAGCCTTCTGCGATGAGGCTGTCCCACTGCATAGACATGAGTGCGACAAGATTATCGAAACTGATAGAGTCAATGTCAAAGTCGGGGATTGCCATGATACGGAGTATGAGCATGTGGTGGGAATGGAAGAGGAGGTGGTACTTGTAGACAGATGATGTGATAGTCGTCTGACCAACTGCATTCCGAGCATCGGCAAGGGTGGAGGCATAGTCGAGGAAGGGGAGGGAGCCTTGAGCGCAAAGGAAGAACGTACGGAGGGCAATCATCTTGTAACCTTTGGCATGAAGCGTGACCGGAGCTGCTTCTCGAATAGTTCCCATGCCGCGAGTTTCAAAAACTCAGCTCGCCCAGAGCTCCACCAAGCCGCCATCGAAGGTTCCTGCAACTGAGTTCCAGCCAGGCGGATCTTCGTCGTGATATCCAATTCGGGGGCCTTGTCAGCCTTGGTTGCAGCGTAGATCGCAAATGCGTCCTCGCATTGACCGAGCCAAGCTTCGATTGCGGTCGGCGTGAGCGGGCCGGAAAAGGCCGTGACAAATTTTGACGCCATCACGGAGGTGTCAGGCTCGTCGTCGGAGTCGGAGTCGATGAGGGAGCTGAGCGACGATTCGGAGGGGGGTCCGTCAAGGGGGAAAAGATCAATGATGGGTTGGTCGAATAGGTGGGCAGTACGGCGAGTGAAACGGGGGTGGTCGTTGTCCAGGATGTGGAAAAGAGTGATTTGAAGTGAAAAAAAAGCCGGTATCAAAAAAAAAGTGGAAGCCCGTCGTCAATGGGCAACACTGGGGCGCCGTGGTCACACTAGATTGATAGGACCACGATGTATTGTCGAGAACTGGGACAGGTACAAGCGGGCGAGGTAACGGTACGTAAAGAAGAAGCAGAACAAAAGATTATCTAAGATGATCCAGAAAGGAGTCACGTGATAAGTAAAGGGCTAATGACGTGTAAGCTGGGAGCCAGGCTTACACTTAGCCCGCCGACATCTTCCCATTTCCCTCCACGTGCTGAGGACATTAAGGTGTCGTGCTTTGAAGGGCCTGACTACTGGTGTCTAAGCAAGGCATATTTACTGCTTTTGGATTTTCCCCGTCGACTGCCTGGCACACCGGGAAATTTTTTTTTTCCTTGTGTTCCAGGTAATTCTGACCCGTCCTAGGGTTTACAGTGATCAATACCCGTTCCGACACTATTTTTCCAACTGTATTTGTATACTACTGCCTTTTAGTCTCTGATAAGGTCTGCGGGTGTGTTCTCACTAAGTAAGACGAATCTATTCTATAAACGTATATATGGTGGCGTGTAGCAAACGTGTACTGCACTTGTCAACGGTGTGCCCTCACCGCTCTACCTGCAGTAAGTACTTACCACACGCTTCGCCCACTGACATCGGCGACTCATAATCGTGTCTAGCGCATAGAATAGGCTTGAAATAGTAGCTGAAATGTATAACATACTCTTCTGAAGGTTCCCGAATTGTTTTCATGGTACAAACAGTTCTTTACAGGGTAGAGCTCTGATGAGTCCTGTAAATCCAATAGTTTGTATATTGTCATTCTCTAACTTCACGTTGATATCAGAAAGGTATTCTTATTCACTCACTTAGCCTATGTACTACCCTATGTAGTGTCAAGCCACGCATGCACACTCACCTTATGCTCTCTTACTTCTCAGTTACTCCTCACGTACTCACTCGTGCACACTCACTGCCGCCACATTTCCCTGTTCCGGTGCCTGTTTATTATTTAAGCTCGACGTCGCCCAAACGTCGCCTGGCAGATGTGAAGCGGTGCCGATTCGGCAATGCACAGCCGCAGAATTGAGCATGCCACGACAAACCTTTCATGTTGTGAACTTTTCCTTGCGAGCTCGAATGCCCGTCGATGGCGCCGCCTCTTCATCTTACAGCTTTGTTCGCCGCTCTCTCTGCCTTCGCAGGCGCAGCCAGCGTCGACGAGCAGGCTCTTGTACGCTTCACCAACCGTGGGTGCGGATAGTGCTCAGTATGCTTATGCCTCGCCCAATCTCAACTATCAATCACCTCCAACGACGGAGGCCTCGATTCCGAACCTCGTCGACGATTATGAGCTGCTGGACACCGTCCTGGTTGCTTCCATAGACGGGGAAGTTCCATGCTCTCAACCGGACGAGCGGCCAGACACTTTGGTCCATGTCCTCCTTTGCGACTACAACCAGCGTTTCAGCGCCGTTATCTTTGGCACCGCTCGTACGCACGACTCACCCAGAGCATGATCCAGATCTATCGACGATCCGGACGCAATCCAGATGGGAGGGAGAGGACGGAGACGTACATCATCGAGCCGCAGTCGGGCGACATCTACATGCTTACCTCCCTCGGCCCAACTCCAGCGCTTCCATTTTCCATGGCGGAGCTCGTGATATCTCACCGTTTACGTCTGTGGGGAGAACACGACACCAAGGTCTTTGGGGCGGAAGGAGACATCATTGTTGGTCATCGAGCTCGAGACAGGGAAAAATCAAGGCGACGCTCAATGCGGAGTGTCCTTTCGTCCCGGAGGAGTATGTGGATCTTCCAATTGACCTGGATTGAGCTGGGGGGATTAAACCGCCATTTCTGCGCCCACTGAGGTTTACATTGGACGTACAGGTACGTTCCATCTCGTTCGCCGAATCTCTGCATTCTCATCATTTTAGACTACCACATTTCCATCCACAAAAAAACCACAGCCTGGAAAGCCAGCGCCATGGTGCAGGAGCTTTCGTTTTCAACCTACGCGTCCAAACAATAAAGATGCCCATCTGCAAGCCAATTACCGCCGCACTCACGACAACACATACCTCCAAGCCCTCCCCAATGGCGAAGTCATCTCTTTCCGTACGCGAAATTACTCCAATCCTTCGGATTCTTCTAAAACCGAGGGAGTCGGACCACTGTGGGGTCGACCCTTCCCTAATACGATGTAAGTCTACGCTCTCTTCTTATTTCACTGCCTTATATTATCTACCATGACTTTAGTGTCGCCATTTTCGATGTGCTCCAACCACGCCCCCTCACGTCTTCCTTTTCACACCACCGCTTACCGTTCGTCTTGCTACAACCACAGCCCACCTTATCCGACCTCTTTCCTGGTGCGACGGGGAAAGCGCCGCCGCATCTCGGCTCTGCGTACATTGGTGTTGTCGAAGAGACGGGAAGCCTCTTTGCGTTAAGCCCGGACCACTTCCCCCTCGTCGTCTTTGGAAGTGGTGAACGTCATGGAATCGGCCAACCACAGGGATCGGGAAAGACACTTGATGCACCGAAGAAGGTGCACAATAAAGATAAACCGTCCACTTCACACCCCGACACACAAATGGAAGGCCATAATGATGCAGACGATGATATATTCTTTCAGCAATGTTTGCGCAATCCTCATGCGCCGCGCTGCCTCGTTGGCGTACGTGAGCTTGCCAAGACGGACACTGGAGTGCAAGCTATCGGGCGTCTGAAGCACCTGATCGACGCACCAAAGAGTCCGAGCGCAACTGCGGGCGTGCGCGCTCAGCAGCCGATGGACACTACTGTCGTCAATGGACCTTGGACTGGAAACAGCGGTGACATCAGCGGGGGAGAGAACACAAGTGGAAGCGGGCCTGGGCGCGCGCACGACCCACGACCGGCACCCCCGATGTGGATCCCACGCATTGGAGACGGGACAAGCGGGGCGCTGGTGCGCGGGTGGGCAGGCCTCGAAATGTGGGTTGGGCTTGTGATGTTTTCTGTGCTAGCGTTTGGGATATGGGTGCGCAAAGGCCTCCGGCGTGGGAAGGAAGGGGTCAGAGGTCTGGAGCGTGAACATGGGCGGGAGCTCGATTTGGATCGGAGGGAAAGGGTATTGGAAAAGACGGAATTGACGGTGGCGTTGAATGAGGGAAGCAACGCTGAAAATCCGCGGACGCCAGGTACGGAGATCCCTATTCCCAAAGTTCGTTTCGATATTGGAGGCGCAGATGCAGAACCGGCACCTGCTGAGCGGTCTGACTCTCCGTCAGAACAAATCGACAAGAGCGACGCCAGTGGCAGTGGAGTCTCAGCGCCATCACTGAACGACTTAGATGGCGAGGTGCCAATACTGCTGACACCCGCGGCTGCCGAGGGTCGTCCGGTGTCCGTTATTGTTGATCCAGAGAAACCTGACAATGCGGAAGAGGCACTTGCGACACCTAAAGCGGTGACACCAAATGGGAACGGAGGAATCATCGGAGGATCAGGCGGGGACGAGGGTGAGGAGAGTGAGGGTGAGGGTGAGGGCGGACCCGCTGTCACGTCCGGGAAAAAGAGGAGTAAGAGAGGGAAGAGAGGGAAGAAGAAAAAGACAGGGACGACGGCGAGTTTCGAAGCAGAGAAGGAAGATGAGAAGGACAGAGACAAAGAAAAGGAGAAAGAAAAAGAGAAAGAGAAAGGGCAGGAAGAGGAGAAGAAGCCATCATCGCTGATACTTACGACGTCGACTGCTAAACCTGCTGTTCAGCAGCCTTCACTTATAGTGTCTGACACTATTCTTGGTATGTGTTCACTCGGTGGAGGGAATTTTGATTCAAATTCACACTTCGCTACTCACAGGCTTTGGCTCGCACGGCACCGTCGTTTTCCAAGGCTCCCTGCAAGGTCGCGCCGTAGCCGTCAAGCGTCTTCTACAGGACTTCGTAACCATTGCTTCGCGTGAAGTTTCCATTCTCCAAGAATCTGATGATCATCCCAATGTTATCCGATACTACTATCAGGAGGCACACGCGAATTTCCTATACATCGCACTCGAGCTTTGTCCCGCATCCCTTGCGGACATCATCGAAGCCCCCGACCGTGAGGCATACCGCGAGATCGCACTGCATTTCGAACCGAAGCGGGCACTGCGCCAAATTGCCAGCGGACTGCGCCACTTACACGCTCTCAAGCTCGTGCACCGCGACATCAAGCCGCAAAATATCCTCGTCGGCGTCTCGCCTGGCGTTCCTTCAGGGCGAGGAGGCAAGAACTATCGTATGCTCATATCCGATTTCGGGTTGTGCAAGAAGCTCGACATTGACCAGACGAGCTTCCTACCGACTGCGCATGGTGCTCTTGGGGCAGGAACATTTGGTTGGCGTGCGCCGGAGATCCTCCGTGGGGACGTCAAACTCGACGAGGTGGCTGTGGGTGACGAGAGCTTATCGTCTCGTGGGTCTGTTGCAACAGTCAACGGGTCGTCCAGTGGTACGCCGACGTCGGCGGTGCCAACACGGCTGACAAAGAGTGTCGATATTTTTGCGCTGGGGTGTTTATTCTATTATACGCTCACCAGCGGAGGACATCCCTACGGGGACAGGTTTGAGCGCGAAGTCAATATCATGCGCGATATCAAGGATTTAAGCGCTCTGCAGAGGTTCGGCGAGGAGGGTACAGAAGCCACACATTTGATTTTGGGGATGTTGAGCTTTGAGGCAAGAGCTAGGTACATTATTTTCTTTTCTTTAATACCCCATTATTAACGTTGTTCATGTGGCACCAGACCGACACGACAACCATTTTACTCCATCCATTCTTCTGGGATGCTGGGCGGCGGCTGAATTTCCTCCAGGATGCTTCGGATCGTTTCGAGATCATGCCCCGCGAGCCGAAGGATCCAAACCTGCTCGCGCTCGAAGACGGTGCACATGCGTGGTCGGTAATGACTGGGCTACGCGTCTAGACAAGATCTTTTTGGATAATCTTGGGAAATATCGCAAATACGACGGAAGGAGCGTGCAGGATCTAATGCGGGCTTTGCGGAACAAGGTATATTTATTTGTTCGCATCTAGCTATTTCTGAAAGCGTTAATTATAATTTTGGGTCGTACAGAAACATCACTATCAGGATCTCCCCGATAATGTCAAGCGGCATCTAGGGCCTATGCCAGAGGGCTTCCTTGGCTACTTCACGCGGCGCTATCCACAGCTTTTCTTGCATGTTCATCGGGTTGTAAGAGACACGGGACTGCATACGGAGTCTATGTTTCGAACATACTTCGAACTTCCGGAGAACTGAAAATATTTACGCTCTACACCTCTGTCCTACCCGCGCACTCCTATCCTGCTCTGACCACACACACGGACATCGCGAAACCCAGCATATTCACGATCTTCATGATGATCCATGTCGCCGCATATCTGCAACACCCTCTAGCATCTGTCAACCTCCGCATAAATTCTCTTGCATTGCATTGCTTATCTTTATTCCTCACAATCCACGACTGACATGCATATATCAAAACCAAAACGCTGTGGACCTATCGACCCTCTGCCGTGTACTTCTTTCTCTGTATCTCTAGTATTCATACCACTGCGCGCCACCCACTCAGCTCATGCTTCACCTATACCAAAATCGTCTATTCCTTACTATCCTCCCACCGTAGGATTATTTCGGTGTTACTTTGGCCTTTCTTGGCATCGTCGCTACTTTCCCTTGTTTTCAAACTTCGTCAGCTTGTTTTTCAGTCTATCCTTCGCTTCGCGCTTCGTTAACTTAGATATATATGTAGTTAGTTTTGTCTCTGATTTGTGGATTTCTTTATATGCTGTGTACAGGCCAAATACAAATGATTATTTGGAAGACTTAGAATGGTATATGATATATCGTTGAGTTTTGTTGATCTGAATTCATGTGGTGCACATATATTCGTCGCATTGTAACCGTGCTAGTTATGAGAGAGAAGAATATATATCGGATGACTTTGATACTACATTCTACGCTACTCAATTACTAGATACTCATATAGAGTCGGAATATCTACTAGAGCATTCGTTAATACTGAGTCAGTGTGTCATACGCGTGTTTATAAAGAACGATGGACTTACAAACAGAAAAAAGGATTCTTCTGACAACTTTTCGATCTTTTAGCTCGAGCCGGATCAAAATATTGGATCTAATGAACGGCTTGAAAAATAATGCAATCATCAGACAAAAAGCTATGCGTTGGAATGGAGACGACTTCACTTTCACCAGGAACTGGAAAACGCGTCCGTAGAAGTGACCGCCGAGTCCTTGGGCCCATAAACTCGATTGGAATGTAATGTTCGATACCTTGCTAAAGAACTACTCATTGCTAAGAGACTATCGCCATCAGAGCTTGTCAAGATAGGTGTCCAGAGGGGGAATTTCAGGCTACGGTATGTTTCAGTTTCATCTCCTTCACAAGACTAGTTGAGATACATACCTTGAGGCCCTTCCGGGTACGAATCTTCGTCACGAGCTCCCCGAGCTTACTACTCGCCTCCAGCGGAGCTGAGATTTAATGGTTAATAGGTATCATCGGTTCAATGTAGAAATATTACTTACAACCTTCCATGGTCTCCCAATGGTCGAATACATATTGAGGGAATGCTTGTCCACCAGTAAGTGCCCTAAGTTCGCCGGTGAATCCAAAGGACTCAGAAACGGGAAGGTAAGCCTTGATGATGAACATTGGCGTCCCAACACGTTGCTCGTCGCTGAAGACCTGTCCGCGGTGTTTGTTGAAACAATTATAGACCCCGCTGACTACAGTATCGGGGACTTGGACCTCCACTATAGATACGCCAGGAATCAGCGATGATCAAAATAAAACAAAACCAATTTACCAAGGTAAACAGGTTCCTGTAGAGTTGGCTTCGCCACTAGACAAGCAGCGTATATTGCCCGTCGCATCGTGGGCATAATCTGACCGCCCCCACGATGAATGGCATCCGCATGAAGCTGAGAACAAAATCAACGATATGGTCATGCAGAAAATGGCGAATACGCACCGTAACATCTAGGATGTTCACCCTTACGCCGCGCATGGGCTCCTCACAGATGACGCCCGCCTTGGTAGCCCACTGGAATGCGCCGGAGCACGAGTCTCTCATCTCGTTCATGTATTGCACGCCCTTCGTCACATCGACCAGTATGTTTGCCCCTGACATATCAGGACCAAAGCACCAGATCTTGCGCGCTTCAGTGACATCCCACCCATACTCGTCGGCCAGTACTCGCGCGCGAGCTTTGACATCGCTGCGGATGTTGAGCTTTCCATCTTCAATGGCATTGGTCAGCGCATCATCGATGGGCGAAGCTTTGACGAAGAGGCGATTGTGCTTGTTCTGCGACTTGGCGAGAGCGACAATCGATGATTCCGCCTGCACAGTTTCGCGATAAGGAACGATAGGCTTAGACACCTTCAGCGGGATACCGGCGTGGTCGTCTCTCAGATCCTGTAACCAACTTTGTCAGAAGCTTGTATGATTTAGCAAGCGAACTTATCAAACGTACCTTGATACAGATTTCTAAGTGAAGCTCTCCTGCACCCGCAATGATATGCTCGCCGCTATCCGAAATCGAGGTTTGTACCGCTGGGTCAGACTTAGACAAACGTTTCAGCCCTTCGACCAGCTTTGGAAGATCAGCCGGATTCGTCGGCTCCACGGCCACTTGAACGACTGGGGCTACAGAGAAGCGCATCACTCGCATATTATGAGCAGTTTCCGATGTGGTAATTGTACCGCTCTTCAAGAGGAACTGGTCGATGCCTACCAGCCCGACAATGTTCCCAGCGGGACAATCCTCGATAGCTTCGACGGAGCGACCCATCATGAGTACTGTTCGCTGGATGCCAGCTAAGAAGAGGTCGTCTTTCCTTCCAGGGACGTAATTCGGGCCTTGGATGCGAACCTTGTTGGTTGCCCCGACGGTGCCAGAGAAAACGCGACCAAAAGCATAGAAGCGTCCCCTCTCCGAGGTAGGCACCATCTTGGAGATATAAACAACGAGGGGAGCGTTAGGATCGCAGTTGCGGATTCCCACCGCTGATTCATCGTCCATGGGACCCTCGTAGAGGGTCTCGACCCGGTAGTGCTGTGCGGTGGCAGGTGAAGGGAGGTTGATTACAATCATTTCCAGAAGAGAGTCGCCAGCGGGGAGGAATTTCCGCATAATGGCCCTGAGAAGAAGTTTTCCTTCGTAGCCGAGCTCTGCTTCAGATAGCCTGATATTCAGCTTCTCCAGCATCTCCGAAATTACACTCTTCTTCTGGTTCTTCACGGCGTCGAAGATTTTGTAAATGGGAGTGAGGATATACATGTTGAAAGCACGTTCGAGAGGCTGCCCTTGCGCATCGATGGGATTCGTCGTCCATTTCTTTGTGGTTGGATTGAAGAAGTTATCGCCCCAGAGTTTGGCCATCATTCTCTCCTGGTCGACTCCGAACTTCTTCGCATACCGCTTAGCGAACTGGCGAAGGGTGAAGCCCCATCCATGTAGCCCGGAACTGAACGCGACAGTGCCTTGATCGGGATAAACCTGAACGTCGCCCAAAGCAGCGTCCTGGTATGTGGAAATTACGACGTTGACACTTTCGACGCAGCGCAGGAACGATTGGTAAAGCGTTTCCTTGTCGATTTCGAGTTCAAGAAGGGCACGATCGACCTTGTTGATCGCAAGCACGGGTTTAATGCGTTCAGCCAAGGCCTGACGGAGGACTGTCTCGGTCTGTACGCAGACGCCTTCGATGCAGTCCACGACAACGAGCGCTCCATCGTGACGCGCAGAGCGGCAGTGACCTCGGACGAGAAGTCAAGATGTCCGGGTGAGTCGATCAAATTTATCAAGAATTTGTTTCCTGCGAGATTGACTGGCTGAGCTCTTGCGTCAAATAGCGAAGGGACAAGTAACGTACCATCTGTCTTCTGCTTGATGAAGGGAAGGTCATCCTCATCGACCTCAAAGTACATAGAAATAGCAGTGGATTTGATTGTGATGCCACGGTCGCGTTCGTCTTCCCTGGTGTTGGTAAAGGGCGACGCTCCGACTCTAGACTCGGCAATGATGCCGCCTTGGAACGAGGGTCAGTGAGAGTGGACTTTCCATGGTCAACTATAAGGCAATATATGATTGTGGAACTTGAATCGCTAGAGGACGACAAGGACTTACCATGAGCAATGACGCTTATGTTACGGATATTTGTGGATTTATCCATAAGACCGCGGATTTGGTCTACGAAGCGAACGTCATGAATGTAGAGATTGTTGGACATACGACATCGCTACTGACCTACGGTGAAATTACTGAGACAATACTATTAGTTCAGGAGAATAAGAATTTTCTAAAAGGACGTACACCATGTTGAATGATTACAATTCAGACAAACGATGAGTAGAAGAGTTGTGTTCAAGTTGCTCGCAGGTTGGAGGAACTAGGATTTCTGAAACCACCACTTGACGTTATAACTGTTTCCATAGCTTGGGTCGTTCAAAATAGGGTTCCCGCATAAGGACCAAACCATGATGCAACGTCGGGACCAACGACGGAACCTGACGCAGCCGGAAATTGGTGACTCGCAAATTCGCACGCTCGCTCACATGCTGTACAGTCGGAGGTCCACCTAGCTTTTTTGATCCACCGACTTGGTTCCCGCATAATTTGAACCCATAACTCATAATCCTCTACTAACCCATAACTCATAGCATTTTTCGACAAAAACCCATTACTTTTACATCGGTTCCCGCCTTACTTTACTCTGAATGTTAACTTTATAGTTTAATCATTCGAGAAACAGTCCAAATATCAACCTCTCATAAGTCATAGCCATGAAGGTCCACGGAAAGGTATGAGTTACAGGAGGTCCGACTGTATTTCATTCAGGATTCCAGACAGTCGAGAGGCCCGAGAAATGCGGAAGGCCGGTACCGAAAATGAGTACATGCCTCCGGTCGGTACACAGCGCTCCCAAATTAACGTTTCGCGGATGCGAAGAGGACCCCTGACAATTGGGCAAATGTTAGATCCCAATCCGGACAGATTTTGTCGATTTGCGGCCAATAGGCCGCATCCAAAACGGACAGATTTGCGAAAATTTTGGCTCAAATGTCCCTGAGGCCGGTTCCAGAACGGACAGATTTCCCAAAATCTGAAGAAATTTTGACAAAATTTGGCCGGTCCGGAGGCCGGATCCCTAATTCCGACGAAATTTTGGCATTTTGGGCACGTAGGCCGGACAGGAAACCCGAAATTCGGCTTTTTGGGATCTAACATTTGGCCCAAATGTCAGGGGTCCTATGCGAAGACCTTTATGATGTGGCATTGTGCTCCGCATGTTGTTGTCTATCAGTGCTGAGCGCTGAGCGCTGAGCGCTCAATGATCTATCAATAGTGCATTTCGAGTCAGGCCTTGAAGAATCGGTTGCGACAAGAATTGAATGTAAGTAAATGAGTCACTATATTGGATCCCATGGAGTTCTACTATTAGCGCTCCATTGTAACAGAGTCACACTCAGCGCGTCCCGAAATGAGCCGGTTTTATGCCAGCGTAAGCTAATTAAATCGATACTAAAAAATGACGCATTGTTTTATGTCACAGTCTATGTACAAGTTTCCTCGAATTAATCCAAGCAGTAGACGGTCAGTACAACATTGACGAAATTAGAGACCTCTATAGGCGTCCGTTTGCACATTTATTATTACCGGATACATAGATGATAGAGTACATCAAAAATTCCAAAAAGAGCACGTTCCCACGGGAAATGCCTAATACGGATGGATTCGAGACTAGGGAACTTCAAATTTGTATTCTATGAATCCGTGGTCTGCCAGGCTGCGCAATGATACATTTTCCCGCAGCCTTAATTTGGATTGAATATCTTTCTCAACGTTGTCGAAGTGTGGGACTGGAATCTAAACATGGACTTAACCATGACGGGGGCGGCACATTTACATCCGGTCCGCGGGAAGGCAAACGAGATAACTCAGGCGCAAAAGACGCTATCACACTCTCCTACTCTTCCAAGTTCTCCCAAGTCCCCATATCATTCGGTGGCCGAGATTAAAGCAACAGTTCACTACTTCATAAAACCGCCAGCGTGTATCATTACATTATGATTCGCCTCACCGACAGTGGGAAAAAGGCTCTGGATGACCTTGCCGTGTGTATACCGCATGTTATCGCAGAATTCAACATTAGCTCACAAGAAATATCGAAAACATGGCCATTCAGGTCAGCATTGACCAGAGAAAGACACTTCCTGGTGTTGTTATGGGCGCGACATCTGCAGACGAAGAACTTTATATCCAGGGCAGCGGCTACAGAATTGTGAATGATCCCTTGAGCGGCCAAGTCGATGGAGACACCGTATTCTGGGTGTGCAGTATGACCAAGATGATAACGCATGCGAGTTCAATCGATCCTTTCTTTTTTTTTCAATGAAGGCACTGACTTGGGACTATACATAGATTGCAGCTCTCCAGTTAATTGAACAAGGCAGATTGGTAACAGACACACCTGTGTCTAAATTCTTCCCCCAATTTCTTAATACAGTGATCCTGGCCGATATTACATCCTCTATTTCATCTTACGTTCCAGCAAAAAACGCAATAACGGTGAAACATTTACTGAATTTCTCCAGCGGACTTTTCTACCCTCCAATACCTCGTGCTGGGACAAGGATGCCTAATCCATACTCTGCTCCTCATGACCTGAAAGATCCCCACGCGATCTTCCTCGCGTTGTTACAAGTGCGTATGTTCTTCCCTCTTGGTACATTGGTATATTTAATTTTAATCTCATATACGCGAGTCGCAACAGGGAGATCTCCCAGGAATTCCTCTGAAATTTGAACCCGGCACAGACTGTAAGTACATACGAATCGGAGTCCATATTTGAATTGTATTTCTTATCAGAACATGCAACAGTCGTCTACGGCTATAGTTCCGATATTCTTGGATTCATAATTGAAAAGGTAACTGGAACAACGTTAGAGGTCTATTTGTGAGTCTCGATTTCTTTCAACATTGACCTGCTAGCGACCGCTAAAAGGTTTCGGAAGCCAACAAAACATTTTCAAGCCGTTGGGAATGCAAGGATCCTTTTACTTGACGCAAGATTTGAAGGAGCGATTGCTCACCTTAACGCAACGGACAACTGATGGTAAACTCGAACATCAGGCCGAATGTAAAATAATCGAGCAGGATCACACCAAAGGTCAGCACATTCCAATTCCCTACTTGAGCAGCCTTGGCCGACCTTTCAATTGATATTGTCAGTCTCACGCCATATGGGGGGAGTAGGATTATACACTACATTGAGGGATTACCTTAAACTCTTACGACATATTCTTCAAATCCACGGTGAGATCTTGCATCGGACTCGGAAAACATAGAGGCAACTGAAAAATGTCCTTTCACAAATACCTAGCCGGCAAAGCAACGAGCCCTATTCTGACGCTCGGAGCGTTAAGAGCATGTTTGTTGGCGCATCGACTGAAGCAGGAATCAAAAACCTCGACCTGTTCACTGTATCTGCACCAACCAAAGGTAACTCGTGGAGCACCGCTCTCGCTGTCTCTTCCGTAGATGCCCCAGGCCGTAGGAAGAAAGGGTCTGCTTTCTGTAAGCAATCATTGCTTTATCCACAGAATATCGATAGTCGCATTCTGAACTAGAACTACACAGGGTCGGGATGGGCAGGCACTTACTTTTTCATGGATCCTACGACTGGCGTCGCCGGCATCTACGGGACGCAGCTGACTGGCGCAGTGAGTGGAAGCCGCGATCCTGACAACTTGAAAGCCTTCACTGCCTTCGAAGAAGCCCTCTACTTCGGAATAGCTTGAGTTCATCGAAATCGGCCCCAGGAAAGAGATAGAGTATTGGCAAAAGGCGGTGTTGCAGCTAAATAGGGTCATTCGCATAGACAATGGTATATCAGTAAAAGCGTCCGAAGAAAGTAAATATGTATACAATCTCTCTACTGCACATGTAGTGTTCGAATTTGAAGTTAGCAGATGACACAGTCTTCTTTGAAACTGAGATTGTACATTGTCTTGTCGACGGTTTTCTCTATCTTCTTCCAGTCTGAACGTCTTTGAATGAATTCGTAAATATCCTGTAAAGGCCTTAAAAATATGTAAAAGAATATATGTAATGATGACAGACCTCAGGCCTGTATTCCCCTCCATATCGTGCTACATCTTTGACAATTTGCGCAAGGTCTTTCGCATCTTCAACGACGTATACATGGCCAAGCATCCTGAGATGAGCAAAGTCGGCTGAAATTGCAGATATCTACGTTGCTGCAAGTTAGTCCGTACTTCGATCAAATGCATAAAACGGAGCACCTTTAGGGTCGAAATGAACGCATTATACGCATTCAAGTCAGCTATGACCTGGAACCCGCCAGCCAAGGAGATGATTTGACGTTTGATGTGCTTTTGTAGAATGCTATCGTCGCACGGAATCAGCTTAGCTTCCGGCATTGAGAGAGGCAAACGGATTTAAACGCACCCTATCAAACGCAATCCCACCTCCTGATAAAACACCTCAAGAACCTCCTTGCTTGTACTCCCTTTTAACAGCTTACAATGGTTTTCCAAGCATCGAATAGCTTCTTGACATCCTTCCGTAGGCCCTAACTCGAGGGGGGTATCTTCAGGTGGGTAATATTCCCTTGGCTTAGTGAGTGTGAGGATAATGTGCTCAACCTGATTATTGAAATGCCGTCAGATTAGGATGGACAATATTTTTGGAAAAAGGGGGGAAAATAACCTGGTTCATCAGAACCTCTGTACCGGCATTCAGCCCTGTTGCTACCGAATCATCCAGCGAGTTCTCGAACCGTTTCTTCTCCCGCACCACAGCATTCAAGAAATCCGTTTTGTCTATATGATGGGCCTGACAATTTTAGTCGGTAATTGTCATTTAAATGCTTTCAGAAAACGGTATCACCAGCTCTTTGTCAAAGTACACCTGAGTAATCGACTGGATCGTATCGCCAATATGGACCAGCTCAAAAAACTGTACCAAAGGGGCGACATTAGCAGTATCGGAGTGCTCTCCGGGTTTATATTCCCTCATTTGTTCTGTTGCCCTTCAGCGTAGTAAAACAATCAATTATCTGGTTCCATGCACGGTTGAAAAGGTGCACTCACTTTGCAAAACCCCTCGATACATGTTGGTCCCCGAGTGCCTGCAACATGAGGATGAACAACTCCTCGATAGTGTCTCGCACGCGATGACCGTAGAGCCCTGGGTATCCCGCAAATGTTTCTACGCGCTTCAGTGACTCGCGGTCTGCATGGATGATTTCCAATGCGACATCAAGGGAGAGTAGCAGGTCGAGTTGGCGAGTGTCATTCGAGGTGGTACTGCCGGCGGTGGAAGGTGTGACCCCGCCAGGCGTCATAAGGGGTGTTGGAGAAGTAAGCTCGAGCTGTGCAAGAGAGACTATTGGAATGCGCCAGTGATGAGAATTTTTCGATACGACAACCAAAGGAATAGAACCTGTGAACCCACCTGACTTCTTATGCGCCCCGTTCACCGTCGGGACATAATCTTCGTCATCCTCCCCATCGACTTCAAACAATGCATTTGATTGTAGGTTCTTCGAGTATCCATTAGGCCTTGCAGCACCCGTTGTTCCACTCGAGCCACTGACCCAGCGCTGCGGGTTCAGCATTTGGATACCCTGAACGGCAGCATTACCACCCGTCATCAGCGCCCCGTGCACAGCACCGACTGTACGAGGAACAATAGTGACTGGAAGCAAGAGAATATTGGTGAAGGAGGCGAGGACATTCCGTTTCAGTAGTGCCGGATTTTGCGAGGAAAGGAATTGGCGGGTGCCGTCGGCGGCGGTTGGCGTTGAAGCCGAGGCCTAGAAATAAAATCAATAACTACACAACCATCGTAGAAGTGAGGCTCACCTCCCGATCCCAACCTTTGCAGATGACGTCGAATGCCAACTTCACAGATTCTACTTCTTCGTCGAGATATTCGTCCATATTCACTTCGAACATGCGATATCTGGTAGATCACGTTAGCTGAGTACGTCAATTTGTTAGATAGTGACATACACAACGTCCTCGGCCTTATGTTTGTCCACTTCAGAATCATTTCGCTGATTTGCAACTTCCATAATTGCGTCGACCATTTTCCATGCTTCTCGGAAGGACGCTGCTGCGGACTTGAGGTAGGTGTCGTTGGATATTTCCCGTGCGTGTGTCAACAGCGTCGTGATATATTCGCCTACGACTTCTGTTGCCAACCGGTCGGCGAATTGGATGAGGACCTGTGAAGCAGGGGGGAACACCCTGACTGCCCTTGCGCCATGCTCGGTGATGGCTCCGAGTATAACGTCCATGAACTCGTCCATTGCTCCGAAATCTAGCTCGCCTTCAGAGCTAAACCGAGATCAGAATACGAAAGATAAACAATGTTTGTACTCACGTAAAATTGTCCAATGCCCTCCACCGACCTTGCTGATAGAAAATCTCTCGCTTCTCTGCCCACACCTTTCCCATTTCCCAGTCCCCACTGCTCGCATCCCATACCTCCCAACTGGACTCGGCAGCTTCTCGCATCTGCGCCTCATCTCCTTTACTATCTGCAACGTCAAATGCGGTCAAAAGTGTTGCATCGAATCGATCCATCGCCGTCCGCAGTGAAACAAAAAGAGACTCCCATTGCCGCATAGGCTGAACTATGGGCGATAGAAAACAAGAGAGAAGGTGGAGCGTTTTGGCTTGATTGTACAAGGAAGACGTTACTTCGGAAGCAAGATTCGTCAAGATGACATGAGGGGGAGAAACCAGCATATGTGTGAGCGGCTTGAGGAGGTTATGGACGCGCGTATATTTCGTCCGGAAGGTGTCCTTTGGCGGTGGCTTTGGATAGACCAGGGATATACTGTGCACATTCTGAAACGCACCCACGAAATCGCCCATCTCATCCGGAGGCGGTTGGACGAATAAATCGGCGGTGGCGAAGTCCCCAAACTCGTCATCAACTGGGATAATCGGAGGCGCAGCTGCACGCGATTCGACCGCTCTATCGTTGGTCTTGCGTTCAAGCACATCGAGAACCTTCTTCGTCGCTGGGTCCGCTTCTACTCCTAGTGCCTTCCACCGTCTCTCCCAGATAGTCTCATTTCTGACAAACTCGGCCGTTGCGCGACAGCATCTGCTGTACGAGGAGATATCCGGTACTGGGAGATAAGAAAGTAGCAGTAGATGAAGATCCGGGGGTAACCGACCGACGAGAGGTGACGCTGATTCGACAGGTTTGTGACCCGTTGCGCGAGAGAGAAGCCGAGCTCCAGTCGAGGCTGCAGATGAATAGAGTTTGACGGGCTCTAATGTTGCGAATTTCTCCATGGTAGCTCCAGATATTGACAATAGCGTATGCTATATAGTAGCTGAGGCGTTTTCGTGCTCTTTTTGCAGTCGTCGTCGTCGTCGTCGTCGTTAGTGGTGGTAGTAGTAGCAAACGAAGGACTGGAGTTCTGAAGAATCGAACTTGAAGGGATTCCGAGGGCGTACAGGAGTTGGAAAGCGCGGCGCACTTGATCCGGCGGCGGGCGCAGTAGCGTCACGTGCTTACACGTGATGGTGTCGCAATGCGTGACGTCCTTTTAATTAATAGGCCGCTCTTCTGAGTTCACTGTTCAACGAACTTGATCCTGAACGTTCAACCCAACTGCTCCATTATTGCCTTCAGTTTAGCTTTGCACGCAGAAGATAAACCCCCAAACTTACGAACACCCCATAGATCTGCCCTGATATCCTGATTGCAAAGAACTCGGCAAGGCTACTTGAAAAGTATCCTTTTGGAGATCTCGAGGATTGTCCGAACCATAATCCGTGAGTAACGCGTTATTTACCACAGATTATTCCCATTCTCAAAAAAATATCATCCAATTAGTAGAAAAAATGTCTTCCGCTGTCCCTAAAATCGTCATTCGCGCGCGTCCATCTTTAACGCGAAACGCAACCGCTTCTTCGGCAGCACCAACGCCCGAAGCAGAATCAGAACGAGAGGAAGAGCCAGAAGATGAAGGCGAGATAGACGACGACAATGCAATGGATGTAGACCAAGAGGAGAGCGTGGCAGACGACAACATGCAAGCTGAAGGTATACCAGAATCGTTGGTCGACACTCCAGCTCCACGGAAGCGGGGTCGCCCGCCAGGCAGCAAGAAAGTGTCGACTAGTGGAACTGGGACTCCTCGAGCGCGGGACGAGGCAGGGGGAGAGGGAGGGCGAGGGCGGGTCTTTCATGATCAGGTTGCCAAAGCGAGGGGACGACGACACTGAGGCTGAGGCGGATGTTGAAGGCGACGAAGGCGACTTGGAGGGCGGGAATGCGACACCTGTTGAAGGAGATGCTGAAGGCGAGAAGGAAGCCCCAGTTGGAAGAGGAAAGCCATTTCGAAACATTCAAGGCGCTATCTATGTTATCGACGGAGATGAATTCGTCACTGAGGATGACCCCAAGGGAGACGAGAAGATTGACAAGTTTGGGAACCTGCTTGGAGGTGCGTAACGTTCATTCTCAACGCCTCACTTCGTTACTGATTGTGTCCATGCAGGTCGCCGTTTCAAAGCCTCGACGTTTATCCTCCTAATCGACACCCACAACGACAGTACATGCTCGCTATCGACGCAGCACGCACCTCTGGCTTCCGAGACTCGCTGTACTACTTTCGGCGCAACTTACTTGCTCTGAAACTCAATGCCACCCAACCCGAAAAAGAATACCTCATTTCAGAGGGCAAGCTTGGATCTCACCTTCGCACAAGAAGCGTAACGCTCGTTACTGCACGGAGTGCATTCAAGCTCCATGGTAGTAAAATGATAGTCGGTGAGCCATAATTTTGCATTTTCTTCGAATACAGCACTCATAATCGTATGCTCTATAGACGGAAGATGGGTTACAGATGACTACTACGAAGACAAGGCTCTCGCAGAAATAACTGCCCGTGGCTTAAAGGCCGGCGACCCTGTCGGAGACCTCCCTGACCCAAATGCAGCACATCACAACATTGAGCTCTCCGCCCTCACCGCGACCACCGCAGCCACCTCGGGCAAAACCGAGCGGGGAGGCGGCGGTGGAGGACTGTACCGCGCTGGAGGACCGACGACGATATTTGGGGGCAGTGGCTGGGGACCTTACAGTGACGGACCACTCAACGCCGTGCGCAAGAGCTTGCTCTCACGAGATGGCGTTGCAGAGGACAACTGGATGTGGATGATGGCCACGCGGGTGAGCGAGGCGAATGACGGCTGGGCGAAGCAACGACGGGAGGCAGTAAAAAGCGTGGAGAGTCTAATTGGGGTCGCACCTGCCGTCATCACGCCCCTGACCCAGCCGGCGGTCAAGCCTTCGATAGAGGAAGAGGAAGAAGAGGAAGGTGGTGATGCGAACCTTACGGACGAAGTTCCCAAACCCAAGCCCAAGAAACGAAAAGTGGAATTCGAGAAGAATACACCGATATTGGGTGCCTACGAGCCTCATTCAAATATCATTCAATGTAAGCACGCTTTACTCAAAATTCTTCTTGTCTTCATATCACTTCTCTTAGACCGTTCTGATACTCAACCAACTTCCTGCCGCTGGGAAGTCCTGCCCGACACCGCCGAGAAACGACGCGTTCTCGGTGGTACGAAAACGGGAAATGGTGCTTGGGCCCTCGCCTGGGTGGACACCGTCATGGAGTTTCCCGATCCCGAACTCCAAGAGAAGCAGACAACCGACGCTCAGGTGAGGGAGCGGTTATGGAAGGAGGTAGAACGAGCAGGGGAGGTCGGGGGTGCTGATTCGAAGTAGGCTTGTGGTGTATTGATATCTATCTTGGGTGTCGTGCTGTCTTTCATATCATAGAATAGATTCTAAATGATTCATCTTGTGGTCCATGAGATAAATTTTGCTCAGGAAGGCGTCTTGGTGTAATTGAATAAATGACGAATTGCCTCCTGCTTGACCGATTGCTGTGGTATTCATTGTCTTAAGTATCAACAAAATTGAGCGAGGTTCCAACTTCTTTGTCAGACTTCAATTACGCTGCCATATGTAGAAACCAATCAGCGAAAGTAGTGGTTCGCGATCTGATAGCCTTTGTGCGAAGAAAATTCGTCAGGTCAATAGATCGAATCAATTTTTGTGAACGGAGTAAGGGTCTTGATATTTGCCCATTCACTCCATTAAAACACTCTCATCCAGAACTCGTACTTCATTAGTCCGCCGTGACCTCGTGCTCCTCCTCACTGGCACCTCTGGCTGTCCTTGATGCGATGGTCCTGCCTGCGCTTGTGGTTGTTCCGCGACTCCGTTGCTGGTGGCGACTGCGCTTCATAGTCCACAGGCACAATCTCCATACCTCGAGGAGTACTCGTAGTGCTCTCTGTTGATTTCATTTTTGAAATTGCGCGCCGCTTTTTCTTTGGGGCGGGCTTCGTTCGTCCTTTGAACTCTGCTTCCATATCTGAAACAATGGGATAAGTTGAAGAACAGGGAAGACGGACGAGGAAAACTCACGTTCGTCCATTGCTGATCTTCGTCGTTTACCCGTTTCTCTTTTCAGAGGTTGCCGAAGAGTCTCCGGCATGTCTAGAGGGTGCACCTGCCAGTACTTGGCTACCTCCTCATCCAACTTGTCAGACAATTTCTTGTGCGCAGCTTCCTTATCTAGCATTCGCTCAACGGGTCGGAGGCTTGTAGATTTCTTGCCCTCGAGTGGCAATATCGACGGTCCGTATATTGCCTCCATGCGTTTAATGACATTCTCGACTACCCTACATACAACAAGATTACCACCTACAACTTGTAAAGAAAGGGAACCTACACACTTTGGATTGGCAAATTCGGGCTTCGTACAAGCAACGACGACATCGATGATGGTACGCCAGCCCAGAGGTTCGATGCGATTCTGCATGCTAGCCGCACGCGCGGGGATGAGACCGGCCAGAGCACCCAAAATATTGGCGAGGTAATCCGCGACGCTCGCTGTGATATAGGGCACGTAGAAGGGATGATCTGGGTCTTCTTCATCGAATTCGAAGTCTCGCACAGGGAACATCGGGTCATCCTCATCTTCCCCCTCGTCTGTATCGGCGACTGGGACAGGAAAGTCGGGAGAAGGGCGGCCTTTCATGACCTGCGAGACGACGACAGCGACTTCATCCTCGAGCGACCACTCCGGCTTCAGAACGTCGTCCACGCGGACGGGCCAACGTGTCCAGTGATCGCGCCTACGCTGCTTCCGGATGCCCGAGTCCACAGCCTTTTGCTTTCCCCTCGCTTTATCACTCTTCATACTACTAGATCCAGGATCCGGGGAAAGGGAAAGGGAAGTCGACGGACCACGGTTTGAGCCTATTTCCACCGGCTCTTCGTCGCTGTCAAGATCGTCACCCGAGTGCAATTCTGCGTCATCTTCAGGTTGTATCTTGAAAGGGTTCGCCTTGGTGAGGTATTTCGTGACATCTAGAGTATCGCGGACGCGCAAGGCACGCAAAAGTGAAGCATATTCCACGAGCTCATGGTGAAGTTTGGCGGGAACACGTTTAGCCATGACAGACGTCTTTCAGACCAGCAATGGATAGAATGGGGAGCTCGAGGTCGTCATTGGACGCTGACGGCGGTAACCGCAATTGGTGAACGTATTTGTAAGAACTGTACAGTTGGGTGGGTAAACGGAAGCACCCTGTCTTCCCCGCAAATCGACGTCTCCCCACATTTGATTCAAGGTGCGTTTGCCTCCGCGCTGGCAGTACCCATGGGTACTGACCGTTTTACTTCGGATAGACAAATATGAGAGAGAAGTGGAAGAAAAAGAGATCCCGCAGGCTTAGACGCAAGCGCAGAAAGATGAGGGCCCGTTCCAGTAAGCTACCCCCTGTGCGCAGGCTTGAGACATATTTCTGACCCTCGTCGCAGAGTAAACGCGTTGTGTAATCCGCGTTCATCAGCATCTTTGAAATACTAGCTCCGTGCCAAGTGTTGGGAAGGAATGATCGACGAAGTTCGCGTCGTCGTTGAAATCTCGTCGGGGTTGTTGTCTCAGAGGTTGGGCCGCGTATTTACAGTGCACCATTGATCAGGGGTGCATATAACTTCACCATGGTCATGTTTGGTGGGTTTACTCTCGAGCCGTCTATCGTTTAAAGTGTTATCACAAATGAAATGAAATTGCTCGCGATTCATGGTGTGTCTCGAGAACGACGACGCAACCACGCGTGTCAGGTGGGCATGCAAAAACCTCTACCTTTTCTTCGGATGGGACTTTGGTAGACTATTTGTCAACTGGTAGCTGGCGAGTGGGAATGTCAAGATAAACAGGAAGGTTTACATGAATTAAATTTGGTTCTCGAGCTGGAGGTAACTTCGGTCGGGTCGCCTGCTGTGTCAACCAGCATTGAAATATAATCGAATACTGATGAATCTTCAAGCTTCATGTTTGAAAGCTAACGATGATCCTGTAGATGTCCTGTATGTATATCATGACTATTCTTGCGAATTCAATGAAAGACCGAAACCACACACATTAAACGCATTGTCTGAACAAGTTGATTAAGTTTTCTATGCAAACGGAGCGGGCGTATCAAAACATCCATATGCTAGACATAGTTTTCATTCTCTTCGAACTTGATGTGCGAAGAAAGTACTTGTGTAGCGTCATTACTCGAGCATTATGTGCTGTTCGTCATTCAACGGAGGAACTGTGCTCGAGTACTCAGCCAAAATACGGGGATATTTCTCCACATTTACCTAAGTAGGGATCGACATTCAAATATTCAACGTCAAACATCAAGTTATGAGCGGAGTGATTAGCGGCAAGAACATTCAGTTGGGTTAATCACCCTGTGTTCCGACATAGGCGCCCAATTGATTGGTAGAAATGTTTTCGGGCTCAAGCTCATTGTGAACATTAAGCCTCCGCTTTTCAAAATGAGATCCGCTGTGCCTAGGTAAATTATCGATGAGATCTCAGCACAGTATATATTCCTAGAGCCAGGGAGACGACCCCTTCTGCGTCTATAAATAGAACTGAAAGCTATCGCGCTTAGAGAACTCCATAAAATCCGAGCTTGTAGCTTCGACACAAATCAAGTATCCCATATGAAGCATAACCAGAGTGTCTCGTGCCAAATAGAAGAAAAATCGGGCAAGCGAGAGCGGAACGTCAATTCGAGGGCCAAGGGGCAATGATACGCTTGCTAATGAGAAACCTTTCGAGTACGGCATCCTTGATATGTGCAGGAAGCATCCCGTATCTGTTATGAAAGAATTTATCCAGAGGTCACATATGCGCCACACAAAGAAGCTTACCTCGGTAACAACTAGAAGAGAGAAAAGGTGGCCATTAATAAATTTATTCAAAATGGGTGTCGAGTACAACGACTCACTGCTCCAGGACAGACAGTATTGACTCGGACAGGTGCCAGATGCACTGCCAATGCTCTGACCAACGCGTCGACTCTCCAAGTACACCCACCCGCCCAGATGGTCATTGTAGGTGGGGGCTTGATAAAGGGTACTTAGAAAACATATGAAGTCGAGATGCGTTTGTCATCAGATTGAAAGGTAATTATCGAAATAAGGCTTGTACCCATCGTGAAAGTCGAGGAACGAGGCAGTATGTTTCGAAGAATCACGGTAATTGATTTTACGGAAGCGTCTTTCGAGTTGGAGAGCTCTTTATGGTCAAGCCTACAATAGCCATTCTTCAAAGTCTGTCTGTCAATATCTCGACATCAACCAGAGCTATAGCGCGGAAGCCGGCAAGAAAGTCGTCAAATTGGTCCTGAAACTCTTTGAATACGAAAATTTGTTGGCCCACCTAGAATCTGAGACGTGGAGAGTTCAAGTACTCGCACACCTCGCTATGAAAGACAAACCACCAGGAAGAGGATTATACATGGCGAGATTACGAAGAGCTGAGAATCTTACGATATAGGACTTGATGAGGAGGATGCCAATTAGACGGTAGAAAAGGGTGTAAAGTTTGAAATTGCATAGATTCCTTGCAGGCGAAGATGTCAACATTGAACAGGGCCCCGGGCCCGCAATCCCGGGGGGCAACGGGGACAAATTTGAGTTGGATTTGGCCCTACATTAGAAACTATTAACAGGAGTCGGTTCAAATATCAGAATATGAAAGACCCAAGAAGAAGAAAAAATTAACAAGATCAGAATATATCAGTTACCATCTCACGTTCTATCAAGACATCTGCCGATCCTCGACGTGCAAAAAGTCCATGATTGCTTCGAGACCCTTGTTTCCACCCAATCGCGCAATCTCAGCGCGGGTTTGCGCTTCGAGGTTAGCCAGCACCGAGAGCGTATACTCGAACGACTTGGTCTCCTTCTTGAGGTAGTTGATCGTGTGGATCTTCAGTGTGGGAGTCGTAGGCCGTTTTTGGAGGACGTCTGGGCCTTACGGTGAGTTTGGGGAAGTCGGGTGGGAAGGGGGAAACTCACTGAGAATTTGGCGGTTTGATCTGTCAGCATGAATGCCGTGGACGACGGGAAATGAGAATTTGCCTTCGGAGAGGTCTTCTGCGAAGCCTTTATTTGAGGTGTACTGAGAAAATCAGTTCAGAGTTGGGTGAGATAAAGGGAGTTGTTACTTCTGTGCTTTGCAGATTCATGAGATCATCACGGATCTGGAAGTAGACTCCGATCAGGTTGACCAAGGGTACATAATTTCTTTCCACATCAAACGCCCGTTCAGTTGTGAAAGAAGAGGGGACATACACATAGATGTTCGTAGTGGACAGGCCATCATTAACTTGATGCCGATCCGAAGAAGACCACCCGTCTCTGACAATGCAGTAAATTAAAATGAAATTAAATCGACGAGTAACTCACTATTATTCACCATCGTGATGTATTCGTCTTCAGTGGGACATTGCAGGGAGTCTCGCCAGAGTATTTCCAATCCCTGACCTCTATGTAGAGAAAGAAGTTCCTCTTTTGTATATTAGACTCGGAAAGCGTATGGTCTCATATAGCGCACCAGTGACGAGGGCGTCCAGTGCTCTGCGTGGTGATGTCGATGTTTCCGTGCCACGAAGGGCAAAAAGTTCTTGATATGCAAGGAAATACACATAGTTGGCCGTATTGATGGTTTGAGGGACACCGTAGATCTTATGCGTAACTGAATTGGATTAAAATAGAGTCACGATAGTGAGTTTATGGCAAAGCGCACCAGGTTGTCCCTCCTCAGCTGTGAATCATCCTCGATATCGTCCCCCTGTCCTTCACTTCTCAGAACTGACGCGCAGCAGAAAAAGCGTTGTGTTACATGAGACTTGCTGCGTGCAGCATGTTGACTACCTTCGCGATGACGTGCAGTTTGTCGGGCGACACGTTGAGCCATAGGTTGAATGCTTCAATAAGTTTTCCGCGTATCTCTTTGCCTGGATTGGAAGTAATGTATTTGAAAGGTTCTAGGATAGCCTTTGGGTATCAGAATGAGTAACCTCCTGCTAATGACACGTCGCGGGTCGTGCACTCACTTGTTCATGATTTGGAGTCCATACAGGTTCCCTGGACAGAGTTTCGAGAAGATTGTCGTATCGAGACATGAAGATAACTGTGGATAACGGTGAACTTGGTTTAGGATATGATTTTACGCAGCATTTGAATGAATGCACTAATTCGACTTCGGACTAACAGATCTGCTTAGTGCCGTCGGCTTCGGCAGCCCCCAAAGAAATCAAAACCAAACTCCAACCGCACGCCTTATCTCGCGTTCTAAAAATAGGGTCTGTACTCCACTCAGAGTCACTAGGTAACTCATCCTCAGAAAATCTCAGTTTAAATGGGTAAAAAGCGTGTAAGATATAGTATGGATCCAAATCTTACCGTTATGCTAGCTACATTGAAAAACATGAGTTTAGTTACTAATTCTAGCTTGAAGCTTCGGCATACCGAGGGGATGATGGTGAATAAAAATATCACCAATGCCAAATTCACGGACATCGTCGAGATGTCTCTACGAAAAAAAAATGACATGCCAATTGTCGTGCACACTAAGGTAAAGAAGGCCATATCCCTCGCGCAACAGCACGCTGCACTGCGTGAGAATATATTCGAACATTTGCCTCAACGCTCTGCATAAATTGCAAGTACACTTCACACTTAAATTCGGCTGATAAATGACAATTCCGTGGTCGAGAAAGGGTAGTAAAATAGAACTAATGGCCACCTAGATAGTTTAACGTGCCGCTTTATGAGGCACTACATGTAGAATTTGCTACGTCAATCTCGCTGCAATCCAAGCTAAAGATTATAGTGAGGACAGTTATACAATAGAGTGCAGTGTTGGGGGCCAAAAGTTGGGGGCTGGGCGGCAGCGGCACTGCGCTGCGGCAGAGGGGCAGGGGCCGCGGCGGGTGCAGGGCGCGGGGGAGGGGGGCACGGGCAGGTGTCGAGGGATGTGGCACGGCCCCGGCACGGGGCGGGAGTGGCACGATGACGGAGAAGCGAGTTGCTCATAGTGTCGGGAAGGCGCGCAGGGTGGCGGCAACAGCAGCGACAACAGTGGGCGCTAGTGAGCATGCGTGGCAAAGCCACCGCAGATGGGTTGTAATGCTACTGTAACGCTAATGCCCAGATTCTGGCGGACTGTCCAGCGGATAGTGCGGCGGACAGTCCGCCTCGATTTCTCCCAGCGGATGATATGCCCTCCTGTGGCCTTGCCTGCTTATATATTCTTGTGGCTTGAACATTGTTCTTAATGACTCCCAGCATGTTCCCCCCAGAGCTCTTTGACCTCTTCATCGGAGAAGTCGCATCAGAACTGAGCGACGGCTCACCGCGCATAAAAACGCTCAAAGCATGCAGCCTCGTCGACAAATCATTTAGCCATATTGCCAGAGATTATCTCTTCTCTTCCATCACCCTAAATTATAGCTACTTCCTCGACAAAGGTGGATCAAAGAACTTTAAAAGGATAGAGGCTCTGTGGCATGCTCTCGAGCGCGATCCCACACTCGCCACGCGCGTGCGCACTTTTGTACTGAACCTCAACTACGTCCCTGAGCGCCGAAGTTCTGATCTGGAAACTATCGACAAAGTGGTACTTCCGGGAATTATGGAGGCACTCTCAAAGGCTCAGCGGGCAACAGAGGCTGATGGGAATCCTGGAAAGCTGCATATGCTGAGTCTTGGTGGTTTCAATGGCTTCACCTTGAATTGGGACAGGCTGCATCCGAACTTTCAGGCAGCGTGGCAGAAGCTATATGCTTCGAGCAGAATAACATACCTGCGTGTGGGGTTTGTAGAACAATATCCAGTGCGGCATGCCCTTGAGGCCAATCTCGGTCTTCAACATCTGGAGATGCTTGTCGAGGAGTCCACTTGGCTTTCGGGGAGCACTTTATCCACCGGATTGATAGATGCTGGAGCAGAGCATATCAAATCGTCGCTAGCTAATTTGGAAGAACTCGAATGCATTCAACTTTTAAATTCATGGCCCATCCAAAGCATTTGCAAAGATGTCATGAGAATCTACGCTTCCTCATTACGGAAACTGAAAATGTCGGGTAAACACTTAAATTATCCACTCGACTTTAAACTGATTGCTACTTCGCAGAATTACTCCTCCAGTATTTATCCATCCCACCACAGAAATAGTTCCTTCCCTTGACTTGGGTCTCCTTCCAGCTCTCGAGAATATGTCCATCGAAATTAGAGATGACCACAACTTTCCGAACACCCTGACTGTTATGCACGAACTTTTCAAACGTTCGACAACCAACTCAATTCATACACTACAGGTCAATTTTATATCCCGGTTCGAAATTAACGATTTTGGAGACCAAGTGAAGGTTATCTTCAGACTGCTTGATGAGGATCTATCCAACGAGACCTTCAACAGCTTGCGCAAGATCTCTTTCCGTGCGATGCAGACCTCTAAGGTTTTACCATACCCAATGGGTGACCTTTTTCAGCTACCTCCCGATGTCCATGTGAGGGACCTACTCTACTTACTTCCCCACACTTGCAAGAAAAAGAGTATCAATATCTAATAACAATATTAGAAATCTACCAATTTTAATTTAGTCAGGCAATTACAGTCTTATATACTTCTGAGTGGCTGAATGACTATTCATTCAGTTATTTGACCTTTTGGTGTAATGGTAATATTGCAGAAGTACTATGGCCCCCTTACAAATACATATCATACACGGATCATTAAATTTTCAGGCACCGTTGACATACATGTACAGTACTTGTAGCTTTGTGCATTCTACCTAAATCCAATAAATAGCAAAAATTGTATGTATTATAATTCCAAGTCTTTACAAATGCAGAGTATAGAGCATCATCCCGTGCTTTACAAGGGAGTCCTTTTGTATTTCCATTGAAATATATGGCCCATACCTTTCAACATTGAAGGTGATGACACCCGATGTTTCTATCTTTCGGACATTACTCGTTTCAATTGATGCCACTGGACTTTTACTGTGCGTATGCAAGCATATCGCAAGGCAAGCGGACGAGGGCAAAATGACTGTCTCGTCGGTCTCTCCAAAATTAAGAACTCCAAAAAGCAAGCGCGATGCGTTGGGGTTCTCGTAGTCGTGATCTCTTGGAATTATTTGTAACTTGCTGTCCATTAAATTATAGGTCCGGAGGAGTCGTTTAGTAGGATCAATGGGATCTTCTGCGTCGACGACAGTGGTGGCGCTGTAACTGCCCATGCCGTAGAATTTCGCATCCGGATCCTCTGCTGCTAGAGCTCTCATTATAAGCACTTGCACGCGCAGCCCGACGTGCGTAAGGGCCACTGGTGTGAGTAGAGGGAACCAGCGGATATCTTCTTTGGAGCGCCAAAGATATTGGCTTGGGTGAGTCGGAAGAAGGGAAGAGGGCCGTGCGGTGGAAGTGGTGCCGCTGCGTTCAAGAGCGGATCTGGTCTCGGGTCCAATGCACCAGTTGACGATATCCAGTACATCCCGCCGAGCAGAAACAAGAATTTCGCTCATCAGGCGGTAGAATGCCCGTTCGGAGCCTTCACCGTATGCGATAGAGATGCTCACGTCGAATATTCCCATCAACGAATAGGCCATGTCTTCCTCACGAGTTACCTCCCGACGCGCTGCCCACTGCATTCTTCGAGATATAGGTGTACGGTCGCGAGACTCTTGGAATGAGATTAATTCTTCCCGAGTTATTGTCGTTGCGGCTGAAATTTCCTCTTGGATAAGATGATTATGGATGTCGTATTTTGATTCGCCGAAGGCAATTTTCTGCCAGTGCTTCCCATAAAATTTCGTATACTGCGGAGCAAGTAATTCCTGCAGAGTCCAACCACGAGTGAACCAGGGATCGGCATGCATGTGATCGACAGACGTGGTTTGTGCGAGATAGGTAATGCAGAGAGAAGCATCGGAGTACCACTTGAACATGGATCGAATCGATTCATCTAATTCCGAGCTGCTTTCTTTGTTGATGCAGATCGTGTCCATCCACCCGAGAGTAATTCCGTGCTCGACAGCCGAGACTTTGCAGAATCTTGAAAGCTTTTGATACCCCGAAGACGATTCGTCGAAATCTCCTGCTTTCCAATTGCCGTATGTCACCTCGCCAGGAGTACCGTGGAGCCAAGTATGAGACAGTATAGCGTATCTTGCGTGAGTAGAGATGAAGTCCTCGATGGCTTCCTTTTCTACCTTTGGATCTGCGTGGGCGTATTCCACTGACGCGTTGAGTCCCGCAATGTTAGATCGAATAGAGCTAGAAACGCGTTCCCAAATAGAGCTTCTTTCGATAAGTTCCATTCCTGAGCCATCTGATTTGAATGCTAAAAGGCGAATGGGCATCTTATTGAACACGCGACGATGCGCCTGTTGTAAGACGCTTTTCAGAAGCTCTGAATCTGCTGAAGTAAATAGATCGAATCGTTCGTCATCATCATAGTCAACGGGAATGGCTCTCCTTACCTTGCGTACTTCGAGTGATATTACCATTATCAGGCACATTTGCATTCGGATTGTGATTACTATTTGACTCCAGGCTTCTCTCGGAATTCTTTGCACCTCCTAGTGTAGTTTGTGCCTTTAGTAAGTATCAACCTGACGCAATAAATGAATGGATAGACTTGTTTGTGTCTCAGTTAATTTCTGGTCACTTTGTCGACTGACGAGGGATGCAACAAATTTTTCCAATGCACCAAGAACGTCTTGAGTTTCGCGTGCCAAATTAAATTCGTCTCCTGTTATGATTGCTTGAGCGACGTTTAGCCCCAGTGCTCCAGCATGATTGAGAGTGACTTGCTTTCGGTACTTTGGCTGGCTTCTAGGAGGGCGAGGGGAATAAATTAGCAGAAATATTGCGCGAGTTGAGTTTCTCTCACCTAAAGGCAACGTGTGCGATTGGATAATGGGAAGTATGAAACTTTCCAAAGCCTTCACGAGGGCATACCCATGGGAGCCTGCTTGATTGGTTTGATCTGACACTCAGTAAAAATTACTTTAGATGTAAGCAATCTACTGGATCCATGTCTACTTTACCGTTGACATTGAGTACCGAAGAGATTCCGGGCCCGGTGCTCGGATTTTCCCTCGGTAGAGATGACGGTGTTGTGGAATACTTCTTGGATTTTCCTATGTCGAAAGTAGATCAAAAGTGTATCGTCTGTCCAGGTGATTGTTGGATGCATACGGGCCATATTGGATGCGTGCTCGGGTTTCATGAACGGAGTTGATGGCGGTCAAAAGTTGCAACAGTGTCAATGGCATGCTTCGTGGCAGTGACTGATTCTGTCGTGCGAGTCCCATGACTAAAGTTCTCCCGCTCCTTTCGAACTTGAAGTTCAAGTGAGAGGCGCGACCTAGGCGCGACCCTGTCATGCAACCGCTAAGTAGAGTTAAAATAGGGTCTAGAAATTTAGAAATTCGGAACTGATACGATATAGTATTATGTCCTTCCTCTTCTATTTCGCGCTTGCGGTGCTCAGCCTCCGAAAATTATCCAAGCCTCCGCGATCCTCGATTATTGCTTGCAAAGATTCAATACCGGTACCCCACCATTGACAATAATGGCCAAATTATCATACCGTCCGCGATGTGTCGCAGGGCATGTCCAACTAATATTTGTCCGTATTCGAAGTACCATCCCAAGGTGTCCGCTCGTAGCCTGCAGGACGGGTATCTGACACAAAGTAGGAAGTATCGAAAGCTCGTTGCGTGCGCAGTTCTTACAAGTATGTACTTAATGTGGAACGGTTACAGTTTCCTGTGACTCCGACAGAAGAAAATCGACTCGTCAATGGCCAGCAGAGCGATGATCAGCGAATTGGAGCCTGTACGACTTTGGGATGAAACGTACGAGGGGCGAAGGCACTGAGATAGACTGGCATGCCACGCATACTATATGCGAAGTTGGGGATCGGTAGCGTAACTATTTAATATTTAACGCTTGAATGGACCCGCACACAATCAGTCCTCATTACTAAACCGTAAGTAGCCTAAGAGAAGAGAAGAAAGACGCAAAAGGGGGGAAAACACCGAAAACACCTCCAACTGCTCAAAACAGAAGTAACAGAATGAACCAAAAAGTTGTGTAGGCCTGTACAGTATACCTACGTGAAATTTCTTTTTGTGCGCGGAAACATTCATCAGAAAAGAAAGCAGGATGCCAGAACTTGATTTAACGTTCGTTAGGTTCAAAAGAAGGCAACTTGAACTTAGCGTAAATGCAGAAGCAAATAATAAAAGCAAGATCAGGCAAGAAGAGAAGAGAAGGCGTAAGCATAAGCATGAACGCAAAGCAAGCACAAAGGAAAGGCGAAGGTAGAGCATAGTACCACGATGCCCGATGCACTTACGCACACCAAAAGAAGCTATAGTACGTAGAAGAAAGTTAAATAAATAAAAAGAAAGATATTTTGTTTCATCGTTTAAAAAGTTAAACTGAATCGAATGGGTCGTAAAAAAAGGTGAAGACAGCAACGACAAAAACAAAATAAAAGACGAAGACTGAATGCAAATGCAACCAATGCAACGAACACCCCTGGGTACTCGAACGTATAAAACGCTAGAGCCGGCGGAGATAGCCGACACCAAGGTAAAAAAAAGGCCTCACTCAGCCCCAAGGCCTCACCACAGACCACCCGATCATTGTGGATCACACACCCAACCTCAATAGATATGCAGGCCCGCTAGAGACGGCCCGCCGCTACCCCCCTCCTCACCCGGTGAAATGCCCCCATTGCCGCCCGACCTGCTCTGCGGCTGTGGCTGAGACTGGGACTGTGAGCGGGCATGTGAACGGGACTGGGATTGCGCCGCCGCAGACCCAGGCGACACGCCACCCACACTCGCGCTCGTATTGCTCGAGTCCGAGCTCGGGCCGCGGGCCATCCCGGGGTGCGCAGTCATGGGCAGGGTGAGCTGGGGGGCGGTGCGCCCACCGTGTTGATGCGACGACGAGGGATGAGATGATGAGGGGTGCGCAGGGCGCGATGTGTGATGTTGGGCGGTTGAAGAATGCTGCGCCGATGGGTGGGCAGAAGACGTCGAATCAAACCCCTGCAAGCGCCCACTCGGCCTATAAGGCGGCACCACGCCGTCTGACGCGTGTCCATGAAGGCTCGATTGGGAGGAGGTGGATGGGGAGCGGCTGCGATAACGGTCCGTGTCAGGGATGGCGAGGAAGCCTCCACTTCCAGCTCCACCACTACCGCCACCGGCGCGACTGCCTCTGAGCGCGGAGTGGGAGGAAGAGGCAGAGGAGGGGTGGGGAGGGGCAAGTGGGGGGAGGAGCCGCGGGTCCATGTTGAGCTCCATATCCAAGTCCTCCGAAGGGTTCGGGTTCGAGCGGTGGCGCGTATTTGGGGGCCGCTCGGCGTAGGGCATCATAGACTGGCTAGAGGTAGAGTTCAAATTGGGGTTATACCCACCGAACTCGGATGGTAGGGCACTGTTGTCAGTATTCGTATTCCACGAACCCTGCTGCTGATGCTGCTGCTGCTGCTGCTGCTGAAAAGCAAGGAAATTCTGCTGGAAGGCTCCCTGGTCCTGACCTGTCGGGGAGCCCGAACCTGCGCTCATCGTCCTCAACCAGTCGTCGATTGCCTCAGAGGAGTCGTATATTGACAGTGCGGTATCCGGCGGCGGGAGAACAGCGGAGGGAGGGAGAGCCATGATCGTGCAGTCGAGGCACGTACCACAATGCCCCGGGTTGCGGCAGGACGAGTAAGCAGAGGACGAGGGAAAGGGCGAAGAGCGGGTGTGGTGGAAGCAACCCGGGCACGCGCAGTCGTCGCCGCACCCGCAAAGCGAGGGCAATTCTAGACCACCCATACCGCCGGTGATGCTGGTGGTATTGTTGGAGTTTTCAGGCCAGTTGGACCCCATGGAACCGCCCATGCGGAATGGATCGCCTCCAAATGTCTGCTCGGGGAAGGAAAATGCAGACGGTTCGGGGAACGACCCGTACGATTGCGGGGGCGCGCTGCTGTGCGCGGACAGTCCGTAGCGCGGATCGTACGGCGCAAAGCCGCCCGCGTGCTGGCGAATGGGGAAGCCGTGCGGGGTGCCCGTGGAGGGATTATGCAGAGGCCCACTTGGGGAGTACGGGTTCTGCGAGGACGGGCGTGGTACTATAGGGCGCAGTGCATATATGCGCTCGAGAATGTTCGCAGCGGGTGGCGCACCACCTCCGCCCACGCGACGGGATGAAGAGGCTGACGAGGGGCCCGCAACGAAGTCCGGGTCCGAAGGGCGCGCTCTGGATCTCGGCTTGACGCAGGCACAAGGGTCTCCCGACTTGCAGCGGTGGCCATGGAGCACCCCTAGTGTTAGATCAGCATGGGAGACTAACGGGGAAGACGTCGCCGGGCAAGGAGCTGCATACCACCGGGATCAGAATCCGACGAGGCCCCATCCGCCGAGGACGACGCAGTGGGGAAGGCGACCGACGCCCCCAGAGCCGACGGGAGGCCCGTGGGGAACGCGGCGCTCTCAAAACCCGGCTTGGGTCCTGAGGTGACGAGAAGCGTAAGATGCAACCTTATCTGTGAGCCAGCCGCCTGACGGTTTGAGGAGGAGGGGAAGCAACACACCTTGCGCAGTGGGGTCGGGGTTTTTGGATTCGCAGATGCATTTCACGTGTACTTGTTTTGTTTTGCGGAGCTCGCGACAGTGTTCGCATTGTGTAACGGGGCGGCCCTTCTTTTTTATCTCGAAGAGGGGCCGGTCGGGGTGTTTGCACTGCGAGGACCTGTGGCCTTTAATGCAGGTCTCGCTAGAGGACATATATGTGCGCGAAAAATCAGCGACGCCCGCGAAAATTATGAGAACGACGGACCATGCGTATTTTTTACTGGCAATAATCTGGACGATTCGCACAACGGTGAGCACGATGTGATGATGAACGACAGAGAAAGAAAGAGACAGACCATAGCTAGATAAGAGAAAGCGCCGGCGAGGGTTGCTCGCCCGCTTGAGAGCAACGGGGTTATTGGGAAGAGGACGCTTTTGCGGTGTAGGGAGCGACTTTAATCATGGTTCGCGATGGCTGTTTCTGAGGAGGAGTGTTGTCCAAAGTTGACAGGCAGGCCCGACTTCCTTATACTCGCACAGACCACCCACACTGTGCAAATCATAACACACACAAATACAGCTAAGCATCGCCACAACAAACCCAGATCCTCCGACAATCCAACGCCAATAAAACAAAATCGAGCCAGATATCACTACATCGATCTTCTCCGCCCAGCGATCCTCGCATCCTCCACGTTATAACGCGATTTTTTTTTGTTTTAACTGTGTATTATTTCCCCCCAGCTGGGCCAACAGCGCGATTTTGGCTGCGATCAGGTCATGCGCGCTTTTCGCCAGAGGAAGGCGCTCTCTTACTTTGGCCTTATGCGTTGGAAATACCCCACCCGTCCGTATCTGTGGGCCCGCTACCTTCCGTCTTATCTGCGCTCCAGCATTTCCTCTCCTCGTACCCCCGGCCGGTGTATAAGTACCCAGGGCATCATTGCCACCCGGCCCACCCCCATCTTGAACTTCTCCCGCGAAAACATGTCCCTTGCTTGCCCAGTCCATTGACATTACCGCGTGCGTGCGTGCATTAACCTGTACAACCATCCACCCAGCCACTGTCCAGTGACCATCCCCAGCTAATCTCGAAGCCGACCTGCTGACCTGAGCGAGGCCCCCCGATTCATCCGAATGAGAAGCCTCGCTTTTCGCCTCGCCTCGCACCGAGGCTGTGCATCAGATATCTGCTGTTCGGCGAGGGATTATCGCTTGGTTTTTCTGGCCTTTCCTTTTTCCCAGCTCCAGCCCTATTCACGCACGGGGAGGAGAATCCCCAAATGTCCATTTTCACGCCCTGGGTCTGATCACCCATCACGACTTCTTGGAATCTTGCGTGGTATCACTGCCTCAGGCTCGAGCCGCGCTAAATGCTGGCTGTAGGGGCATTCCGATTCGCGTGCCCCTGGCTTCTGAATCTTTATCGCCAGGCTTCTATCTATCGCGTTCTCTCATATTGCCTCGAGCTGCTGCGCCTCTTGTTGGTGTCAATGTCCTGTATGCTTCCAACTCTAAAGATAGCAAGCCAGCAACGTTGATTGCGTTCTGTCTGTCCATCGCGTGTCAATACCTTTGTTGTAGAATACTTATATTTGCTTGTTTAATCAGGTTCTTACCCCAAATGCATATATCAAAACGCTTCGTTGTGTTGCCTGCCTGGCCCTGCTTATACCGCTTCTCGTCTAGACACGCGCGAGGCCAGCACGCATCTTATCTACTTTAATTCTCCGGCTCTCATCCCCCGGGGATCTACTTGTAGTCTACACAAAATCAGTAAATACGCAATTGCTTACAGATACTCTAGATTAGACTCTGCATAACCCATACCCGTATCCATATCCACATCCATGAGGGACTCTTCCATCTCGATGTCGTGTCGTGATCAGTTCCTTTCCGCCGGCTCGCGGTGATAGTTGGGCGATCATCACCAGCAAGCCTGAACATGCACCCTGATGAATTGGTAGAGCTATACTTAAGTATATATCTCTTCCTCTCTTCCTCTCTTCCCCCTCACTAGGTACGTACAGAAAGTGCACTCTGCCTACAGATATAAACCCATTCAGCGGGCTGGGGCATCAATTGGGAAAACAGAGAACAGAAGAGAGCATACACTGCATAGCATAGTCCACCAACGTTAGTATTCTTAAATTCTCCCTCGCCCCTTCCGCGTTATGAAACCAGGAAAGCCGCAGGGATTTCATTTGGTTGTTCCAATCCATCACACTCATTACTATCTCCTTTCATGTGTCACTATCTACACAATTTAAGTGCAAGCACATCACCATCCCACACATCCACACCCACCGCTTCACCGCTTCACCGCCTCCCCTTTTTTGCTTCTAGTCAATCAATCCGCAAGAATCACAGCACGCGACGGGAACGCACCGTTTTCCTCAACGACCAAAGGAAAAAAGGAAGAAAAGCAGCACGTTTCTCAGTTCTCACTCTCCCCACCGATCAGATGCACGCAGACCGAGCGATGGCGATGCGATGCGGTTTCGTCTAATTCATCCATTCGATTCCAATCCATACACATAAATAGCAACAGGCCCGGAGATTCTCTAATGTGTTTCCAACTCGCATACAAAAGGGGTATAGACGCCGTCCATTTCCTGGCCACTAGTCCGACTCGGGCTCAGAGCCCACGCCTACGTCCCACAGTCCACCCTACGGTCTCCCCTACGGCGAAAATCCCGCCCGCAGCAACTGTGTACTTGAATAGATAGAATAACCTGCATAGCATTCATGATAGTGTCTATATTTACTTATGCAAGTTCATTCAGCAGGATGTAAATCCAACGCACGTCTTCAATGCATCTTGGAAGAGATACTCGATAGGTAGCACACCAACTTTGCAGTCTAAAAATGAAGAGGGGTTGGGTAGCCTACATGTCCTGGACCTTTTCTCGACTTTATTATTACCATTAAGCTACCCCCTCGAGTGTAGTCTCTGAGGTTACGTTTCGTTCACGTCTTAGGTTGCAACGCCACTCGAACATGGACGAATTCAAGCCAAAAGGGCAAAAAATAAGGTTAGGCTATTTATATCTGCTCTTGGCTAAATTTAGCGCGAGGCCGCATACTTTGTATAACAAGAACCGGAATCCCAATTTGATTCGCCGTTATGTCCTTTCTCCCAGTCCCAGGATGTTATGCATAGACTCGCCTGCTTCTGACGAGTCCGGCTTGTCAAGGAGAGTCAGATACATTTTGTGCGCGTGTGCTGCAGTCAGGCAAGCCTGCGTGATATGGGGATACCAGTTCCGTTTGGATCCTCTCTATCATCGTAGGTAGATAACCTCCGACTAACCGAGAGAGCTTAATTAAAAAATAGATGAGAAGGAGATGGACAGCTGGACGCCGCCCATGGCCTTTCCAGACGGTCTCTGCGGCGTCCCAGACCCGCGACGCACGGTGCGATAAGCAGCCACCTTTCACTTGATCATTGCATCCAGCGCGGCTGCGCAGTGCGTACAAGAATTGGATACGACAAGAAAATGTGGGGCTCCATACCACTACAGTTGAACTTCTCGTAACCCATACTTGTGACAACCCATAACCTCTTGAAACCCATAGTAAAATCAATCCACCAACTCGGTAGGCGGGGATTTGCAACCCATAACCCATAATCCTTCGATAACCCATACCCCATACCCCCTTGGCAGAAAAACCCGTAGGTTTTTCGCACTAAATTAGGGTTAGAATCGCTATTTTTCAGCCCAGAGAGACATTTTTGGCGCATCAATCAAACAGATATCTCGTATTTTCTGCTCAGCAACTCAAACATGACCTATGATTCAATAACTTGACCTATAATTTCCCATTTGGGACCCTTTTTGCTTATATAATGTGACCACAATTCACCTCAAGAAGTATTAACGCTTGTTGGGCGAAGTTTTTTCAGGATATATTGACTTGGTTGCTGTTTGATTCACATTTCCGCGAATACCATCCTTTGATACACCTATGTGCTATGCATAAATTTCACCAGGTTTTGAGGTTTATTTTTAGCATGCCTCAGCTAGCCCATAACCCCCGATAACCCATACCCATGGGGGTCCACGGAGGGGTATGGGTTATGAGAAGTTCAACTGTATACATACACGTGCGCGTATCTACCGTCCTACGCACGTATACGTATTCGCAGACCGAGAACGTCGCATCGACCATAATCAATTGAAGTACAATCCCACGCACTGAATATAAGGTCGTGTGTGAGTGTGGTATGATGTCGAGTCCTTGTACGCGTTCAGAATCGCTGCTTCAATACATAAATTTCCATTGCAGGCCAGGATGATCAAAGCGTGCAGCCAGACATCAAAGGGCTTTTGTCTATAGCTTAAGTAGCACGATATTCTCAAATCCTAGCCAGTTGGCCTTGATTCAGAAATTGTACTAAAAGAAGCTAAACCACGAACTTGATTTCCTGGAATGCGCCATTTGTTACCATATGGAATTGTGATACTATTGCATTGCAGGCAAGACTCCAGCGGCACCATAGATGCATGCGGCGAAGCTTTTTCGAGGTCGTAAACGAACATCCCGGAATTCATATTCTTCCCCGTAACACACACATATCAGATAAACTCTACCATGAAAAGGAAGGAGGCCGGAGTTACTAAATGACATTCATTCGAGCTGTTTTCCGGGCATCCTCCCGCCTATATGGCGGTGGCGTCCGCCGTCGATGACCGCAGCTCAATTCCAGAATAACGTGTTCTTCTCTTCCTTGATGCCCTGCATGGTCACTTTGCCGGAGTGATCAACGGAATCGCCTGCTACCCTTCCTAGTAGATTAGCGGTTGGTCTACTTAGTTCTCCAGTCTCATAGGCAGCCAGGCTCTAGCGGCCCATTTTGTCATCCCTCCCACTTCTACAATCTCTCAAGAGACTCTTTTTGCAGGAGAGAAGTAGGGACAGTTTCCGGCAGTGTTTCTGTTCTAATATCGATGCAAGTGCGCTGCATTAATACGGGGATGTAAGAGGAAGAGTCAACGTATGTATAAAAGACGCGCCATGACATTCAGAAATTGAATTTTCCGTACTTGAGAAAACTAGAGAGCAGGCCAGGTGTATCCCGGAGTCATGATATATTCAATTCTAGTATTCCGTACGCAAGTCTTTTGATCGACACCTCTAAATCAGTGGATCAGTAGTAGAAATTCTTGTTGATGTGCAGTAGTATGCATGACTATAAATACATTGTGATCAACTGCATACCATGTGCCATTAACTCCGCCTTGGGAATCACACTACTTCGACTTCTCGCATCGACCTGCTGGAGGAAAAAAGAAATTGCTTCTGAGGTTCTAATTCTGGAAAAATTTCCAGAATTGAAATCCCCGTTGGAGTAGAGGCAAACTGCAAAGCAGACATTGTATTTTGGTAAGATGATGTTTTCGGCATCTTCGCCAAAGTTCAATACCCCAAAATGCTTCTGATTAAAGTTTTTGTTGAATAGGTCGTGTCCTTCCGAGGCAACCCCGTCCAGATTGGCATTTGCAAATATGTTGAAATGTACGGGTCCAAGAGGTGCTTCTTGAAATAGTTCGTCCATAGCAGGGTGTACCGTGACGTTTGCCCAATACTTTCCTATCAGATCGAATGGCGGATACGATTTTCCAACGCCGCTTGCTGATGTAGTAGCACTCATCAGTAAGATCTGCAGACAAAGCCCGACATTTGTTAAGTCTATCGGCATGCGGAGACGAGGGAAGAAAATCGGCGTGTCGGTGCCCCAAATATACTGTTTGGGGCTCGATGGAATCAGCGAAGAGGAGGAAATCCGTGTGGATCGATAGCTTGGACCAGAGCCCCAATTTAAAACGTCTAGCACATTCAATATACTTGACGACATAATGATTTCCTTCACTAGACGGCCGAAAGCACGCTCAGAACCTTCGCCGTACGCGATGGGAGTATCAACTTCGAAGATCCCCATCAGAGAATATGCAGTGTCCTCTGCTCGGGTGACACATCGGTTTGCTGCCCATTGCATCCTCCGTGAAATGGGTAGGGCTGCCAACCGGCGCCGTGTGTAGACGGGGGACGGGTGCCGTGACACGGGGACGGGTGCCGGCCCGACAGGCCCTGAGGAGGTTTGAAAGACGGCCGTGTCTTGACGGCCGTCTACCCGTCCGTAGCCGTGCAAAGACGGCCGTGCACGGCCGTACACGGGTGTCTCGCGCATATGTATACAACATTACCCACTGCTTTGCATCTCCACGCCGCAGAAAACTGCCTGTGCAGTATTCATTGTACGCGTAGACAGTAGGGCGAGAGTGCTAACAATCCACAGGTTCCGCGCGCTGGCAATGCCGCATATGCGCGTCATCTGCTACCCTCGCGCTGGATGGGACATGGCCAGCGAATGTCGCTGCTACGCCCGCACACTGGGAACATTACACCGCGCTGATAGAGGCCGAAGAAGGGAGCACGGCGCGGGGGGTGCGAGCACGGGCCAGCGAACGTGGCGGCGAGGTGGGCTCAGGGGGCCGCGTCACGGTCGAGAGAATGGACGCGTCGCCTACGCATTATGGCGCTGAGTGGGAAGCAGCAGGGGAAGGGAGCTGGGATGCTGCTTGCATGCACGAGCAGCGCCAGGGTGGCAGCGACACATGCAAGTGATGAGATAGGGGTGGAGCACTCCCGCGCGTGGTGATGACAATGCATTAGTGCCCTGCAGATACCGAAGATGCGTCGAGGGGATGGAAGCAAGTACGGAGGCGTGTGGAGCGCATTGCCGACTGAACGTGTACTGCTGGGGGAGGCAAATGTCAGCGGGGAAAACAGATGGGGCATTAGCGACACACTAGGTGGATCTCCACTCATGGGTCTTCCTTTGGATAGTCCTACCCCATTTCCATCGTAGTTTGTTGAGAGATGTGGGCAGAAGTGAGGAGGTAGTGTGGTGGTAGTGGTAGTGCGGGCGTCAACGACAGTTACGTTAAAACGTTGAACATTTGAGCGCCGGCCGTCAGCCGGCCGTGCACGGCCGTCTATTAGCCGGCCCGTCCCGTCAGCCATCTGCTGGAATGCTAAGCCGGCCGTCCTTGATTGGCCGTCAGCCGTCTACACCCGTCTTTTTCGACGGCCGTGCCGTACACGGGACGGTTGGCAGCCTAGAAATGGGGTGACAGGGGAACATCACGGAAAACTTCGTTACTCGCTGGTGTCAGACTTGTAGCCATCTCGATTTGCTCCAATATTGGCGTGTTTTCCTTGTCGTTTCCAGGCCAGAATTAGCAGTAAATGCTGCCAATCCGCACCAAAGAACTTAATGAATTGCGGAGCAATCAACTCTTGCAACGTCCAACCATGAGTAAACCAAATGTCTTCATGCATTTGCTGAAGATTGGTCGTCTGCGCAAGATAAACAATGCAAATGTTGCATCGCGTACTTGTACATTGAGCGAATCGATTCATCAAGCTCGGACTGCTGTCCTTATTGATGGCATTGTGTCCAACCAACGAGTTACTTCCGAAAGTCTCGCAAAAGTTGATCAGCTTTCGGTATCCCTTTGAGCCTACATCGAATATCCCATTTTCCAATCAGCGTAGGTTACTTCACTGGCAGATCATGGAGCCAGTATGAGAGAGTCACATAATGTGTGCGCCTTAGAACAAGGTGCTCGATCGCCATTCCAATTTGTCGGGGTCGTCAAGAGTACATTCCATGGGTAGATGTCGTCGAACCGGTGCGTATAGAATCCGCTATCAATCTGTGCTAGAAATGCGCTCTGAGATTTCCCTGCATTCCAGAAGTTCGAGTTGGGGACCTGTGCCAACGGAATTAAATGCCAATAAATGAATAGGCATTTCATTAAAAACACGATCCGGTATTTTGCTCAATGCTAGCTTGAGTAATGGTGGGTGCTCGGGTATAGCAGCCACTTCACAGAGCATTAAGGAGCTGATTGTGTTGAAATAAGAACAATATACTTACAGTCATCATCTAAGCTGTAAGTTATTGTGGAGGAGGGGTCATCTTCAGGAGCGAATGTGGTGATCACTGATTCTTGATGAGATTCTATATCTGCTAAATAATGACTTGGTTGAGCTGAGAGTCTAGTGTGGTGGCAAGGAGACGTAGTTTACCTTGCACATGGTCATTACTTGAATGTGGGGCACCTATTAAAAAAGCTGCAACAAATCTTTCCAATGCTCTAAGAAGTTGTTCAGCCTCCTGCACCAGACAGGTGCAGTCCATGTCTGTATGATGTGATTCTTGGTGTTACATCTGATCAACATATATAAGAAAGGGTATCTCACGGTCTAGGGACAACCACGGGTAGGACAAACCCGGCGGGCTTGTCCCCGGGTTGTGCTGGGGTACGGGCACGGGTTGAAGTGTTTGTATTCCACCAAAAGCCGTACCCCACCGGCGGGTGCTGGGGTTTCGGGCCGGGATCAATCGGAGTTTAAATTCTTTCACGCGACACCGTGCTTGCTTGCCACGCTCGATCTTCTCAACCACTCACCGTCACAAAGGATTGGGAAGAGGAGGACGCAGGAGGAAGAGGGAACAGGGGACGACGCGTCGTCATCGTCGTCCCCTGCATAGGTAAGTGTTGTTTCATGCTCTTCTCTGTCTCATTGATGTCATGCCTCCAGCAGCCCCTGCCTCCCCCCAACAACAATCATGCTCACCTTCCCCATGCCCCCTCCAGCCTGCACCACAGCTCGCTTCTGCACGCTAGCATGCGAATGACGAGACCAAAAATGACGAGCCGAGCACCGCTGATGCGCAAACACGAGAGACGCGTACTACCGACAATAGGGACGTAGGATTAAGGAAAGACAGAACGACGCGTCGACGTCGTCCTGCCGTAGATGCGTTTCCACCCTGTCCTATACCTTTCAACTTGGCTAACTTTCCCCTTCAGCCCACCATGTCAATGTATGCTCGTATCCAGTGCCACGTCATCACGATGCGCAGCCGCCGTTGGATGCAAGACGACATCCTGGCCACCCCTCCACCTCTCCACGCCCTGTACGACCGGAGGAGTCTCACCACTAGTGGTGAGGCCAGGCTAGGATGACATGGTGAGGCAAGGCCGACACGGCGAGGAGACCACAACATGCGACAGCGAGGATGACGTGGCGAAGCGAAGCCATGATGTGGGGGAGGCCAGGATGACGTGGCGCTATACCGCCTACATGTACAAAGGACACTGCACATTGCAGTGCCTGCGGCATGGAGACGCTCAAGGCCACAATGTGTCATCCATCTCCCCAACCCGCACCACCCACCTGCGCGGGTTTTTGGACCCCGCGGAAACCATCAAACCCCAGACCCCAATCCGTAGAAACCCGTACCCCAGTGCGCGGGCACGGTTTTTCTGGGGTACGGGCGCGGGTAGCTCAAAAAAACCCCAGGGTTACCCGTGGTTTTCCCTAAGATTCTCACCAGAAATGCTTTGCTTTTCGGCTGGATCAGAGGCAGAGATGTTCAACTGATGTGCTGCTGATGCATGGACTTGAACAATAGGAAGGAGAAAGCTCTTGAAGGCTTCAATAAGCAGATGACTTGGAGTGTCAGCATGTTGAGAGGGTCGATGACCTTCGTATAGAATTATCGAGATGACCTTGAGCTCTATAAACCCCAGCCAGAAACAGGAAAGTACACATACCATTGGCAAGATCTTCCTCCAGCATAGGGAGGTTTTGTTGCTGTATGTGAGGCTTGACCTTCATCGCGACTTGATCCTAAATGACCAACACCTAGCTCCAGAGTAGTGACGAAGCTCCTTAGAAGAGAGAGCAATTCCCGCGCCTGACTGCTCAAGTTCAAATTTAGCACAAACTTCCACGCTTAGGACTCGGAGGCGTGATTGGGGCATTACATCCTGAACGAAGGAAAGTCTGAATCGTTTCAGTGGCCTAATTTGTATTAATCGAGTTTTCCTTAGGCACCTGCTGGTAACACGAGTATATTCAGTACTTCAGAAAATTTGGAGTGGTTACAATGGAAGCATCGCAAAAAAAAATGAAGGGGCACACGCAGAAAAATGCAAGATGAGCCGCGACATAATCGGGTCAAGGTTAGTAGATTCCTTTTTTTATTATTTCTCATTCCCATTTCACAACCACTCCTTCTCTGCAGTCCCATATTTCTGCACCCACCCCAAGTGGAACTTCTCCAGCTTGCCCACGTACTCGTCCACTCCAGGGCACAAGCACGTCAGCCGATAATGCCACTCGCCCTCCTTCTGGCCGAATCCGCTCCCAGGTACTACACAGATGCCCGTCTGGTCTAACAGCGCCAGGGCATAGAATGCATCTGGCGCCTTGCCTGCCTCCTCAGCCGCCTTGATCGCCGCGTCGCTCAGGTGGATTCGAGGGTACAAGTAGAGCGCACCTGGGGAATCCACGACAGACACACCGGGGAGTGCATTAAGGCGCGACGCCATGATTGACGTGCGCGAGGCAAGCGCTTCATGCACGGTCTCCGTCTCCTTTTTCCACAGCGGGTATGATGCCGACCCAGGCGCCGGCGGCCGCACCATCGTGTCTACGCCAATCTGTCCGGAGAGCGGAGGGCAAAGGTTTACCGAGACCATTTTGTACAGCAGCGCGATGAGCTCCGGAGAGAAATTCGTCAACTCGAAATAACCTCCGCGTCGGCCGCACTCGCCCGAGACACCCTTGGAGATGGAGTGGAAGGAAACTAGGGGGACCGTGGACCCCTGCGCAGACACAATTTTCTTGAATGATGTGAACGGGTGGGTCGCGCGCGCAGGTGCAGGTTGTCCTGGTACACCTCGTCGGCGAGCAATACGATGTTGTTCTTCTCGCACAGCTTGACAATCTCCTCCTGCGTTTCCTCATCCAGAAGAGCGCCGGTGGGGTTGCCCGGGTTGATTATGACGAGACCCTTGGGCACGATGCCATTCTTCTTGGCATCCGCAATGGCTTCCTCGATAGAGGCCACGGGCGTCGACCACGCACGGGTCTCGTCGAGGTGGTAGGGTATCGCGTGGCCTTTGTGCTGGGCGAGTGCGGCGGTGTAGAGGGGATATTGGGGAATGGGAATTAGAATACCAGAAGTTGGGGAGGAGATGAGCATGGAGATGAGGAGAGAGACGCCGGCAGAGGCACCGCCTGTGAGGAAGATGTGGTCTGGGTCGGCAGGGTATCCATCACGGGCTGGAAAAAGAGACACTCGTCAGCGATACAGAAAATAAGGTCCTTTCGAGGCAAGGAGATCCAAACAAAACGAAAGCTGGGAAGCCGCTAATGGGATGACGGGTTGGAACAGTATAACTGATATCGAAAGTCGAAAGCAAGATAACGAAAGAGATAAAGAACCCGAGATAACATACCTTCGATGAACTTGGCAACGCTCTTTCGAATGAACGGCACGCCCTGGCTGTGCGAATAGGCACCAATCGAACCGATCTCCTCACTCAACTCCTTGACTCGTTCTACGACGTCCTCCGGAAACACGCCTGGTGCGAGTGTTGCAAGTTCCGGCCATTCCATCAGTGCCGCAACCTGCCGAAATTCATTAGTACGCCAATAAGAATATGAAGCGGCCTACACACCTGGCGAGTAAAGGTAATCGGTGGCTGGTCAAGCCCCTTCTGCTGGGGATTTCCGATGTTGGAAGAGATGATTTTGTCGAAGGGCAGCCCATGATCAGGGCGTTTGAGCTCGTCGCGCAGAGCCTCCGCCTTAATGGCGAGCTCGCCACGGACAGCGTACTGTACGGTGTGGAAAGTAGGATTGATATCTTCTGTGGAAAGCGGGGGCATGGTGGTGGTATTGGAATGAAACCTGTGGATTATCGATTTGCGGAAAGAGAGGCGTGCCGCCCGTTGAAATTGAATCGCGGCGACCATGGTGTCGACACGTGCAAGCATAGTCCTATTTCTGGCCGCGTCCTGGCGCGTGCTGAGAGACAGCGGTGGGTTTTTACGTGGAAGTCGAGAGGAAGCTGGACTTTGAATATATACTGTGCCCCTGGGATGCCAGAAGATGCCAGGTTGGTGGTACCTGAGGCTGAAGGAGAGGTGGGGCGCAGCAAATTTACGAATCAGACGAAGTCGGCATCTTCCACGTCCAGCGCAGTGCCATCGGCTCTCGATCGGCCTACCTGCTAGTTGTCCTTTCATATACTGGTGCTCCGTGTATTATGAATATAGGCGCTATTTTAGCCCTTCGTGCAACGGTGAAGCCATTTTTCCGGGACTTAATTCATAAGACACTGCCTGCCAGTGCAGAAGGCGGGAAGCACACCATGCCTTTCCAGCAATGCATGGTATTTTCAGGAATCGTATACACTAGAAATTACGTTTGACGTGATAAAGTTGTTCGACGTGCTAAAGTCTGCAGAAAATGAACAAGTTGAACAGCCCTTCGGGATTTCGGGATTTCGAGGAAGAGCAGTCTGAATCGGTCTAACATTGTATCCTGATAAATTTGCCAATAGCGGGGGTGAGCATCTACATGGGTCAAAAGAATCGAGCGTGATGTTCAGCAAGAATAACATAGGCCGGCGGCAGACACGGCGGGCAATCAACTGTCAAATCAGCCAGCCGGTTGTCCTGTCAAGTCATGAAAAGGTTACCTGTCAAATATATTTTTGGTCACAGTAGCTGTCACGATCCGACTACAATTTCACTACGCCGTCTTCAAAGTTGCTTCAAAGCTTCAATCACTGAATTCTGATCCAATGCAAAATGTCAAAAATTAAAATCTGAATGTGAACACTTCTGTTGCATACACATTAACAAAGGCTGGATGCGCGCGAAGTTCAACTGAATGTTTACTTTCAGCAGAAACTTCAATCTCTATGACAATTACTATATATTTGCGCTCTACCGGCATAAATACTGTCGTGCAAGAGCTAATTTCTCTTGCATGGATCCTCTTTAAATCTATCCAAATATGAAGCAATTTTGAGTACTTTGACATAGATAAATTGGGCTGCTGTGGAGGGTTGTAGTCAGAGCGTGACATGAGCTACTGTGACCAAAAATATATTTGACAGGTAACCTTTTCATGACTTGACAGGACAACCGGCTGGCCGATTTGACAGTTGATTGCCCGCCGTGAGAAAACCAAAGTCGATCGAAACGCCATGCAAACGCCATGTGTCTGAAATAGAAGCGTCGTTACAGAGGGCCTGGTTTATTCTTAGCACCTTCCATTTATAAAACACTAATGATCATCGCATTGGTAGACAAGACTTCATAAACAGCGTGATCATCTTAAATATTTGCTGCATTGAGGTATTTTATTAGGGAGTTGTGCATAACATAAGCGCTGAGCGCTGAGCGCTAAGGGATGGTGGATAAGGCTCCTGAAATCTATGATACTCTGCAGGTGCCTTAATCGACATATTGTGTACATGTTCATGTAACATTCCGACTAAACGTACAGTGTAATTAATCGCATGCCATGTCTTTCTAGATCTCTTTTCGGGATGCTAAATTTACGAGACGAACATTTGAAGTCTACGCTCTATCCTATTACGGCTTTGATTCGTCAAGTCCAAAGCAATACATTTGCGTGCATCTCAAGATTAATCGGTGGTTCTCCCTCTCCACTCCACTTACTCTGTCTCATTGGGACTACATCTACCGGTTCTTCTTAGCCTGCTATTTCAATTGATCCAACAAGCCCGACGCCATTTTATTCCTTACGGCCACTATTATGCTAGGGCACGGACGTGAAGATCCTCCATACCCCCGCATGGTTCCAACAACAGTTTGCGCGATACCCAGGGTCAAATTGGACTATAATATTCTCGACAGGGTCAAATATCGGTTCCTTTCCACAAACAAACTGGGTGGGATCCAGAGCAAAAGCCGATACTCGATATACTTCGGATACTCAACTGGAAGATGCAGGTTCCATGATAGTGTTACCCGCCCTGCCAATGCAATTATGCATTATGGTCACAAATTTGGTTGCACTGAAAATCCGCATCTGGATCTTGAACATTCTTTGACAGCAGTTTCCAACCACCCGCCCTATAACCTTTGATATTCAAAGTATTGGCCAGGTCCCTCATA
>QEYC01000091.1:0-16894 GCA_009935795.1 Pholiota adiposa
GTTCTGCATTCACTTAGTTACTTAGGGATCTAAAAGGTAACATGAGCTTTAAAAGGCAAATTTAGATTATTTCAATATTCCAATTATTGCAGGCGCTAGAGCTAATCAATTTATATTTTATAGGGTATTGCATAAGCAGTAGCATTCCGATAAGCATGATTCTAATTTGATCTTATAGAATATGTATTAGAGGTACAGGTTTCAATTCAGATGTGGAAAAATGCCCTGGCCGCGGAATAATCATGATTTACACTATTTCTATTTAAAGAAACCAGTATTTTGCTATTATCTCAGCAGCCAGTGATGCTAGAGCCATGAAACTTTTACAGATGGATTTAAGCTCAAAAATACGCTCTAATGATATATAATAGTTCTATATCTAACCCAAGGATGCAGGACAGCCACCCATATGCACCCTACACAATAATAGATTTTAGCTATTTTTAGCAGTTCCCACCCCTAGTCATTGTGTATAAGCTCATGTGATATACCCAGGACAGAAAAATGATATTGCACACAGCAATAATTGATCCGCACGTGACATTTAATGATCCCGCACACGGCACTTAATGATCCCGCACACCAGAAATAATTGATCCCGCGCGCGGCATGTATATGAGCGCGCACACGGCGGCTTAATGAATCCTGCCACACGAAAACTAATAAATGATCCCGCACACAGCGCTTAATGATCCTGCACACCGTAATAATGATCCCGCACACAGAATTAATTGATCCCCACACAGTAATAAATGATCCCGCCCACAGAAATAATTGATCCGTACATGGCGCTTAATGATCGCACACACAGCAATAATTGATCCCGCACATGGTGCTTAATGATTCCTGCCCAGAAATAATTGATTCCGCAAACGGTGCTAATTGATCCACATGCAGTATTAAATGAGCATGCACAAGGCAGGAAATGAGGCGCGCACCTACGAAAACTAATGAAAATTTCACGGCAGGAATAATGAAATTGGAAATGAAAAAATTCACGGCAAAATATGAAATTGCCAGCACAAGCAGATGATCCCGCAACACGGCAAAATATGAAAAAGTTGCCGGTGTGCGGATCATTTTAATTTTCAACGGCAGTTCTCGTTCATTGATTCAGATGGCAAATAATGTAAAGACGTGCTGGTGACTTGCCGGTCATTTTATGAAAAAAGTGGTAGCACCACTCAGTCCCCTCCATGTTACTGGAATTTGGGGAGTGAGTTGGAGCGCTGGGCAAGATGCCAGATCGCCGTGTGTTGCGCATCAGAGTAGACGTTCATGAGGTTAAGCACTTGTCCATGGACAAAGAGCGAAAGAACAAGAAATATCAGGATGATCGAAATGCTCGTCTAAGGATGGACGCAGACGCGTAAGCTATTATGACAATAAGCGAGTACGTGTACTGTTGGTATCTGGTTTGGGAGGTAGCGCGATTGTCAGCCACTCAGGGTGCTTAGGCGCCTCCAATAACGTCGTCTCCCTCTTTGTTAGAGGAGGAGACTGTCTTACAAATGACGCCCCATGGGGGCTCTTGGAGAAATAGAACATCGAACGATTTTGACAAGTTTCTAGTAATACATCAACGAGGCAGAATGATTCTTAGCTACGTTGAATGAACAAATCCTAATTCCTCCACGGTGTCTTGACGCATCAAGCTATGGGGGGTTTATTAGGGTGGGGCGGGGCGATGAACGACAACTCTTCACCTCGCATACTTGCTCTTGATCCAAGTCACGTCAAGCGGTGGGACCAGAATTTGCACTTCCGATGCCATGGCAGCGGCTCTCGCCACAGTTTGGCCAACGAGACTTGTGCGGGCATGGCTCACCCTCCTTGGTGAGGAACGGGCGGGTCTTTTCAAATCCCCGTCTTGCAGGGGTGACATTGTTCCGGTGCTCCTCCTTGCGATGAGGGCCCGAAAGTTGGGGCAGCGAGGCTGAGCGGCCTTGCACGAGTTAGATTGCATGCGCCCACCTCCAGCAACGGGTGCGAGAGAGGGAGCCGGATTAGCAGCAGCCGCGCGAATTGGACAATTGCGCGACGAGAAATAAGCGTGCTCCCAATGAGAGTACGCGCGGCAGCGCCAGCATTGGGAGTCCCAGATATTAAAGTATACAGGGGCTGTAGTACTTGCTCCAGAATGCGAACGACGCGCGCAGGCCAGCGGGGTTGATGTTCACCAGAATGGACTCTGAGTGAGAGCGGTCATGACCTGCTCGCCGGTGACACAATCCGAGCCACCAGGATGATAGTAGGGACGTCAAGTACTTTGAGGGACGACGTCGACTGGGAAGGCCCACCCAGACGGCGGGTGTTGCTTAAGCTGGCGCAAGCAGACACCACGGATGAGATCATTCTCTCCACGGTGGCAATGCTGTTGGTACCAAGAGAAGTAGCCATTGTAGGCCCTCCAAACAGATTGAACGCGAACAGAGAAGTTCGCTTTCTTGAGTGCGATATTAACATCGCGTAGATTTTGGAAAAGGTCCCAAGATTGAATCTTTTCGAAAGAAACAAGGACCTGTCGACGAGACCGGGCCTGCAGATGTAAGCCAGGTTCCTTGCGCTTGGGGCGCGGAGTCCTTGCCTTCGGCTTGCTTCTGGATCTCAACGATCCTGTGAGCGGGGATTCAGGCCAACGCCTTTGCGAGTGCGACAGTGTTGGCGGGGTTGAGGCCAGAAATCGCTTTGCCTGCTTCGCAACTGGCATAGGTTCTGCCTGGTTTTGTAGCTGTAGGTATGGGAGCGGAGGCCCCCCTCGCTGGTACTCCACCTGCGGCGCTTGGGCTGAGGCGGGTGAGCGTATTTGTAGTCTTGCCTTCTTGCGCGGAGGGCCATGACTAGACGTTGCCTCCCGCATCTCCGCATCTTGCGACACAGGACAGGGGGATGGCAGGTGCTCGACGCGTCTGCGCCGCAGGGGTGAACGTGAACACCGGAGCCTGGGGGTGGTGGAATGGGGGGGCCAATACCTGCCTGAAGCGGCCTCCAAGATACCCATCATTTGCGAGCATTCAGTCGCCAGCCAAAGCTGCCTCATGTCCGTCAGCAAACTGAAGCGAGTATGTCCCTATCATTTCAGGGGTCATATATGTAGCTGGATCCTCAATCCAGGTACGAATTTTGCGGAGGGCGGCGGTGGCCACAACATGTCGAACCCCGGATTCAACCGGCCTAAGTGGAGTTCGACGGTGCCTGGCCGACTCCAGCGCCTGCATGACCCCCTTAGGGAATTCGGGCAGTGTTTGACAGTCAAGGACTGGCGGGGGGGGCTTGCATTGATTTGCCGACCTGCGGGCCCCTTGATGAGGATCACGAGCAGCCCGCTTCGAGGGGGGGCAGGCGCAATGAGGACGCGTCCTCGCTGAACTTCAGCGTTTGAAATTGATCCCTTGCGGGACATCCGCGCCTGTTTGGACGAGGAGGACGCCACTGGGGGCCATGGGGGTTATATGCGCTGCCTTCAGAGAAGCATACGGTTCCAACTCAATGATGAAATGGAATCGCTAACTACGTTAGGCGCGCGGGGCTGCCCCAGGCGCTAGCCGTAATAAATCCAACGACAATGATGCGGCCATCAAGGCGCATCTGACGACGTCTTGGCTCAGTGCCAGGATGACCCCAAGTGTGTATATGCGGCCACGGATGCGTCTGTGCCTATTATATCACGCTTACAGGCAGCTTCGGCTTGCTTGGTATTTCGCGAGCCAACAAAACTGTTATCAGAGCAGGTGTGGCTGGCAGAAGTACTCAGTTCAGACGCTGAGTTATTCGCTATCCGCGCAGCTATCGGAGAACGCCGTGAGGCTGCCTGATGCTACGCGCATGTAGATTGTTTACAGACTCCATTGGTTCCGCTAAGCGGGCAGTGGATCCTTCCGTGCACTCCGGTCAAGGTCACTCCTTGAGGGGTGCTGTCTCAAGCAGTGGTCGAAGAGACACCTACTCGTACCCGCTCCTTCGTCTACGCGCCTTCGCGTCTTCGTGGGTGTTCACTTTCGACGCGCACTTGGTTTGTGCGCGACTCCTTCTGAGTACCGGCTGCAAAGCCATATACTTCTTATGACAGCAGGCGCAAACACGCTGCTGATTCCAGTTCGGATGCATGGAAGTCCTCCTTCCTCCATTCCCAAGATCGTGGGCGTCAATTTTGATGCTCAAAGGCCTCGGCAAGGGCCAAATACTTCATCTACCGTCTCAGGCGGCAAATGGCTTTTCGTCTGCGAGCGAGTCTCTTAGTTCATCTGCGCGCTTGACTCGGTGCATACTGGGCCACGCCCCTATTGTTCGTACTTCGAACGTTTAGGCCAAATGATGGTGATGGTAACCCATTGCCTATCCATGTTCCTGCGGCGCGCGATGTCAAACTCGCGAGCACATCTTTGCTTGGTGTCCCAAGTATAAGCGTACCCTGCCCAGGGCAAGCAACCAACCTTGTTGGTGCATGCTCGACTTCCTGCGCAAAAACCCTTTGCTTTTGCCTCGCCGGGCTACTCCTCCGGGAGGGCTGGATGACAGTAATGGACGGCCATAACCTGATGGCGGGTCCTTCGTGGCATCGTAAATCTGTAGACCAAGGAACTTCGGTTCCGTGATCGGATGGGGTTGCAGTGAAATTGGATTCCGGGCTCCGCGAGGGGCTAGATGGGAATCGTCGGCGGGGTGCTCGTCACACCCGCATCTGGTGGGACTCTCGTATCCTGTCACTGACCCAACTGTAGACCATCACCTGTTAAACACGACGACGTAGAGTTACGGGAGAAGATGGGAGGTCATCGGTGCCACTTAGGGTCAGACGTTGGGGGCCAAATTCTTTGACGGATACTTTCGACATTTCGTCGCTGGTGCCGCTCTGTTCTCGTTTGATGTCTCCTCGCTTGCGGCTGCCATCGACATATTTGCTAGGCAAGGGTTTCCCTTCCCGAGCGCACCTTCTTTTGGTTTGCCATCGACATTTTGCTAGGCAAGGGTTCCTCCCGAGGCACCTTCTTTTGTTTTGCTTGTTCTCGTTAAAATCGTTAGTTACTTCATGTATCTGGGTAGTTAGCCGCGGACTGCGATCGCGGCACCGCGTAATAAATTGCGACGCCTTCGGGACGTCCAGGATTCAAAAAAAAAAAAAAAAAGAGTTCGACGGTGCCTTCCGATACATCATGTACCTGAGCTTTTTTTTTTTTTTGTTTTAACCCAACAATTATTTACGCGGTGCGTGATGGCAGTCCATGTATAACTACTTTCAAAGCAGCCTTCTCAATTTAACGTCCAAACGGAAGGGACGAATACATAATGCGCATTAAACAGAAATGTTCCACGCCACAGCTCGCCGTTAACGCATGAAACTGATGCAAAGGCCCGAAACAAAACGGAGCCCGGAATGTGCGTGGGGCAACCCCACGTTGCACCGATGACCTCCCATCTTCTCCCGTAACTCTACGTCGTCGTGTTAAGGCAATGGTCCTACAGTTGGGTCAGTGACAGGACTTATGAGAGTCCCGCGCAGAATGCGGGTGACGAGCACCTGCCTGACAATTCCCATTTGGCCCTCGCGGAGCCCGGAGACACAGTTTCTACTGCAACCCCATCCGATCATGGAACCAAAGTCCCTTGGTCTACGGATTTACGATGCCGCAGTGAGGTCACCCCCACGCGATTATCCAACCCCTTCCCGAACAACTGGGGTGGCCTGCGCAAAGAACAGTGGGTTCTCCTTCAGGAAACTCATCATATGCGCCGTGAAGCGAATGAAGTGTGGTGGATGGTGCTCCCTATGTGGACACCACTCCATAAGATGATCGCGAGTCCCATTGAGGGAGCCGCAGTGCCTGCACGTATGAGGTTCATTGATGTTGAATCGACAAAAGTATTCGCCAATTGGTGCGTGGTTGGTGATTAGCCTGACCATCCTAGCAGTCAACGTAGTTGATTGCTTTGCGAGTGGGAGCCAAGTTCCGCCATTGACGTAACTTGGTTCGAGTGGAGCACCGTCGAGCTCCTGCAGCATAAAGAAATTATGGCCGCGATAATTGGGATCTTGGAATTTCACAACCCAAGCATCCCGAGCAGAGTCAGTCGCCGCCTTGCGGCAGCTGTCCAGAGATGTCGCTGGGGATTGCCCAGGGATCGGAGGTAGGTCACGAACAAACTCGTGAGCAGATTGGTGGATGCCCCACTCGAGGCGGGATAACACACGGACGAATTCAAGAGAATGGGTGGCCGACTTGCCAAACCATTCTTTGAGAGCACGGCATACTGCCAAGGAGTGACCTTGCCCAGAGTGCACGGATGGGTTCACCGACAGCTTCGCAGAAGGGAAGTGGTCAGTGAAGATGACAATGCGTTCGCAATCAGGTTGTCGAAGGGCAGCCTGGATTGCGACACGAATGGCATAAAGTTCCGCATCGGGTGCGGTGACTCTGCCAGCGGCGTACCTGGTCTGATAGACCAAGGCACCCTCGCGATACACCATGGCTGCCGAAGTGGCCTGGTAGTGTTTCTGCTCTGGGACTGAAGCGTTGACAGCGCAGTAAATGCAGGAGGGATCCTCCTCGCATCCAGCGAGGATGGTATCCAGAAATTGGCGCAACTCATCAGGGGTAGGTCTCTTCTCCTCCGCCTCCTTGTCCGGGGACAAAGAAGCTTCAGTTGGAGTGTGCTCCACCTCGGTTATGCCGTCATTAAATTTTACTCGATCTGCAAACAGGTCAAGTAATTGAATTCCAGGTTGGTTATCCGAGCACGTAGGTTCGAATACCTCAGTTAGTTGGGGCAACCTCCTCTCGATGTCGATCAGAGGGCCTTTGACCTTATGGGAGACGTCGTAAATACCTTCGAGTCCCATAGCATGCCTTACGGCAGTTTTGACATAGTCGCTGCGTCCGAGAAGGGAGCGCAGAGGATGAGTGTCAGAAAGTGTGGCCACGCGAAGATTCGCGCGTTCTGCCAGCTTCTTGAGGTGGAGATGAATGGGAATGAGGCCAGCGAGGGCCTCAACACCACCGGTGGGACTGGTGCAAAAGGCGCCAGTAATCCAGAGAGCAGCTCGACGCTGCATCTTGGTGAGATTGGAGATGACGCCTTTGTTTTTGGCGCCCTCATAATACCATAGACAAAAACTGTATGTGGCTATGGGTAAGAAACAAGCACAGTAGAGGATGCGCTTCTGCATGGGTAGCAGACCATGGGTAGAATTACCAAGCATCCCCATAGCTTTAACACTAGTGAGTGACTTGGTGGAATAATATTGAACATGCTCATTGAAGAGCAGTTTACGATCAAAGTAAAACCCAAGGTACCGCCAGTGCAACTTGGGTGTAAGTTTACGATCTTTAGTATATGGCGCATAACCTAGGTCAATCGCCGGGAGAAACTCATCGTTGGCACGAGAAAAGTGGAAGAGCTCGGTCTTTTCATGCTCTAGCATTAGCCCGCAGGCTGTAAAGAGGAGGAGGATGATGGCATACACCTTCCGCAACCTGGGAAGATTGTCAATGAGTGACTTTGACTGACAAATCACAGTACCATCATCGACATAGGATATGACCGTACATACGAGATCCCGCGCACGGAGTTCAAACAGTTTAAAAACTGGAGCAATATAGAGGGAAGAGAGGACTGGAGAGAGTGTGGAACCCTGCCCCACCCCTACATCTGCCTGGAATGGATCTGAGACGAACGAATTCCAGGAGTACTGGGTAAATCGTTCAACTAGGTAAGATGCAAAGAATCTCACCAGCATGGGCAAGAAACCTTGTTTGCGAAGGACCGCCAACAAGAAGTTGTGGTTCAAAGATGGAAAGAACTGTGCGATGTCGAATGCAATCACACTAGTCTTTAGTCCCCTAGCCCAACCTGCACGAACGAGGTGGGTGAGGAATATACCAGCATCTTCAGTGGAGCGCTGTCGCACTCCACCCATCTGGTTAGGATGGACAAGGTCGTGTTTGATCATATCAAACTGCAACCTATTGGATAGCATCTTTTCAAAGAGCTTGCCAATAGTGTTCAGAAGGACAATGGGTCGATAGGCCTTCGGAACGGTATAGGAGGGCTTGTTCGGTTTGGGTATAATGACCGACAGCGACTCCTTGAAATGTCGAGGCCAGTGCCCTACAATGATGCATGCGTTGGCCAAGACGAGGAAGAGTTCGAGCACCGCAGGGGTGTCGATAACTCTTTTCAGGTAGTACCACTTCACGTGGTCGGGACCTGGGGATGAGCGGTTGGAACAGGTGCTAAGGGCATCTGTTAATTCAAGCGCGGAAAATGGTGCCCATGCCCGGGCCGGGAGGCTAGGCAATGGGTCTAGAATAGTGACATCACAAGCTCGGTCAGATGCCGAGTTGTATGTGCCGTGCAAGGCGGACCAAAGATCTGCCATATCATTGCAAGGTTTACCCTGATATTGGATCGCCTCGCAAGGTGGGTTTTTCCTCGCTTTGACCCAGTCCATAAGGTTCCAGGGGCGCTGATTAGTCTCTGCGATCTCCTCAATTCTTGAATCAAAGAAAACGTGTTTTGCGAGCCTAGTGGCTGCACGAAATGCCTTCCAGTCCTCTCGCGATCGAGAATTCTGATAACGGCGAAAAGTTTTCTGACACTCGTCATCCCACCACGGGTGCGACCGTCGGACAATCTGTTTGGACGATGAGAACATGTCCCAACAGGCCTTGAAGACTGCGGCAATGGCTTGTGCCATGGCCTCGACCTCCTCGGCTGTAGTAGGATCCTCGCGGGCGCAGCTCGCGAGGCCAGATCTAAGAGCTTTGATGTAATCTCGCTCTGCATCTGTATTTGGCTTGATTTTTTTTTTTTTTTTTTTATATATCTTGCGGCGTCCCGAAGGGCGTCGCAATTTATTACGCGGTGCGCGGTCGCAGTCCGCGGCTAAGCTACTACAAAGAATAACCTAACAAGTTTAACGAGACAAGCAAACCAAAAGAAGGTGCCTCGGGAAGGGAAACCCTTGCCTAGCAAATATGTCGATGGCAGCCGCAAGCAGTGGAGACATCAACAGAACAAAGCGGCACCAGCGACGAAATGTCGAAAGTAGCCGTCAAAAGAATTTGGGCCCCCCAACGTCGGACCCTAAGTGGCACTGATGACCTCCCATCTTCTCCCGTAACTCTACGTTGTTGTGTTCAAGGCGATGGTCCTACAGTTGGGTCAGTGACAGGACTACGAGAGTCCCACCAGATGCGGGTGTAACGAGCACCCACCCGACGATTCCCATCTAGCCCCTCGCGGAGCCCGGAGACCCAATTTCCACTGCAACCCCGTCCGATCACGGAACCGAAGTTCCTTGGTCTACAGATTTACGATGCCACGAAGGACCATCCATCAGGATATGGCCGTCCACTACTGTTATCCAGCCCCTCCCGGAGGAGTAGCCGGCGAGGCAAAAGCCAGAGGATTTTTGCGCAGGAAATCGAGGACATGCACCAACAAAGTTGGTTGCTTGCCCTGGGGCAGGGTACGCTTATACTTGGGACACCAAGCAAAGATGTGCTCGCGAGTTTGACGTCGCGTGCCGCAGGAACATGGATAGGCAATGGGGTTACCATCACCGTCATTTGGCCTAAACCGTTCGAAGTACGAACCAATAGGGGCGTGGCCCAGTATGCACCGAGTCAAGCGCGCAGTGAGACTAAGAGACTCACTCGCAGACGAAAGCCATTTGCCGCCAGAGACGGTGGATGGAAGTATCTGGCCCTTGCCGAGGCCTTTGAGCATCAAAAATTGATGCCCACGATCTTGGGAATGTAGGAAGGAGGACTTCCATGCATCCGAACTGGAATCAGCGGCGTGTTTGCGCCTGCTGTCATAAGAGGTATATGGCTTTGCAGCCGGTACAGGAGGGAGGTCGCGCACAAACAAATGTGCATCGAAGTGTACACCCCACTGAAGACGCGAAGGCGCGTACAAAGTTTAGGGCCCACCTTGCGGTGAGCCCTATTGGGATCTTCGGAGGACTTCGGCAGGGAGTCTTATACCCCGCCTACTAACCCCTATGTGCTCAAGGTGCCGGGCGGCCGCTTCTGCGACCTCCCTATTAGGTGTTGCGGCTTTCCATTCCACGGTCTCTACTACTGGCGGATAGTGGTCCAACCCACCGCGGCCAGATTCAAATTAACCAAGGTCCAGCAGGGTCGTCTTACTCGGCAGCTACGGCTTTGCACTGCCAGCTTAAACCCCTAGGGGTGCCGGACTCGGCCAGGGTCGATTTACCACTGCCTACCTATTAGGTTGGCATTTTTACCCACTCACAACTCAGGTTCAACCCAAATGTCCCAACACTCCGGCTTCAACTTAAGCTCCGAAAGCACTTATTAGGTGCCGCGAAACCGACAGTGGATATAGATCTCTCGGGCCAGGATAGAGGGACTACCTCGTCCTGCCACGGCTCAGCCGACATGGGGCGCGACCCCCGCTGTACCTTCCCGTCCCCCGGCAGCTGGTTCGCTGGTACCATATTTGGCCCCACGGATCCCCAATGCTGTTCGGAGTCACTGTCTTGCCACCTTGGTCCTAAGACCGGTCCACGGATGTGCACCCTATTAGGGGTTCCGGGAGTACCCGAGATGACTAACGACCAAGCAGAGCCTGGTGACTGGGTGCCCTGTCCTAGCCCACGGTGGACGAACCTTAACCAAGCGCCTACCCAGGTCGGGGTGTTATCAGCCCAATTCCCAGTCTTACCGTGCCCTATCCTTTCGGTCCCTTCCGGGCAACCAACTCCTGCCAGAGTCAGCCTTAGGCTTGGGAGTGCTCACCTCGTGTTGAACATTGTGGATCATAGCACCCCCCCCCTCTGGCGGCATCTAGCCCTTAAGTCCTACACGATAGTCGTGATCATGGGAACCCGAGTGGTCCTCCACGTGGTCCAGAGACCCCACGGCACAGACTTATGGTATCTGCATTGTAGGGGAATTGAACCCCCAACCTCTTGGATAGTGCACAGCCACCCTCACCAGGTCTTCAGTAATCTAAACCACTAGGCTACTGGGGCCTGTATTTGGCTTGATGGATTGGAATTCACCGATCTCAACAGGGTCCGAGAGTTTAATAGCAACCGAGATCGGAATGTGATCTGAGCTGCCCTGTAGATTGATCTCACGATGCGGCGGGTACGCGATAACATCGGAAGGACGGATAAAGACGAGATCGGAGTGGTGCCTACCACTTTTTTTCATAAAATGACGGCAAGTCACAGCACGTCTTTACATTATTTGCCGTCTGAATCAATGAACGAGAACTGCCGTGAAATTAAATGATCCCGCACACGGCAACTTTTTCATATTTTGCCGTGTTGCGGGATCATTCTGCTTGTGCTGGCAATTTCATATTTTGCCGTGAATTTTTTCATTTCCAATTTCATATTCTGCCGTGAAATTTTCATTAGTTCTCGTAGGTGCGCGCTCATTTCCTGCCTTGTGCATGCTCATTTAATACTGCATGTGGGATCAATTAGCACCGTGTGCGGGATCAATTATTTCTGGGTGCAGGATCATTAAGCACCATGTGCGGGATCAATTATTGCTGTGTGTGCGATCATTAAGCGCCATGTGCAGGATCAATTATTTCTGTGGGCGGGATCATTTATTACTGTGTGCGGGATCAATTAATTCTGTGTGCGGGATCATTTATTACCGTGTGCAGGATCATTAAGCGCTGTGTGCGGGATCATTTATTATCATGTGCAGGATCATTTATTACTGTGTGCAGGATCATTAAGCGCCGTGTGCGCGCTCATTACATGCCGCGCGCGGGATCAATTATTTCTGTGTGCGGGATCATTAAGTGCCGTGTGCGGGATCATTAAATGTCACGTGCAGGATCAATTATTGCTGTGTGCAATATCATTTCTGTCCTGGGTATATCACATGAGCTTATACCACATGACTAGGGGTGGGAACTGCTAAAAATAGCTAAAATCTATTATTGGTGTAGGGTGCATATGGGTGGCTGTCCTGCATCCCTTGGGTAGATATAGAACTATTATATATCATTAGAAGCGTATTTTTGAGCTAAATCCATCTGTAAAAGTTTCATGGCTCTAGCATCACTGGCTGCTGAGATAATAGCAAAATACTGTGTTCTTTAAATAGAAATAGTGTAAATCATGAATTATTCCGCGGCCAGGGCATATTTTCCCACGATCTGAATTGAAACCTGTACCTCTAATACATATCTATAAGATCAAATTAGAATCATGCTTATCGGAATGCTACTGCTTATGCAATACCCTTATCAAAATATAAATTGATTAGGCTCTAGCGCCTGCAATAATTGGAATATTGAAATAATCTAAATTTGCCCTTTTAAAGCTCATGTTACTCTTTTAGATCCCCAAGTAACTAATTGAACTCAGAACTTTACCTAATCTCATCCCGCAAGAAATGTCGCAATATCTATGCTGCTCTACCGATTGATGTACATGAAATTTTGATGTGCTGTCAATGTAGGTAGCAATAAGAAGTTATTTAGAATCCATATTTTTAGTTTGCGGGTTATTACCATACCTCCAATATAGCTAACTCAGACTCACCTATCTGAGCAGTTGTTCGAAGTACCTATATGCATACTTACCCACTTTGCTCAATTCTGTAAGGTGCCAACCTTAGAAAACTTGAGGATACTATAATATGAGCATTACTTTATTGATATTTTATTCCTGGGCTCTTTGATTCATACACCTATCTCACATAACAGAGAAAGTGGGTAAGTATGCATATAGGTACTTCAAACACCTGCTCAGAGAGGTGATTCTGAGTTAACTATATTGGAGGTATGGTAATATCCCGCAAACTAAAAATATGGATTCTAAATAACTTCTTATTGCTACCTACATTGACAGCACATCAAAATTTCATGTACGTCAATTGGTAGAGCAGCGTAAATATTGCAGCATTTCTCGTAGGATGAGATGAGGTAAAGTTCTGCATTCACTTAGTTACTTAGGGATCTAAAAGGGTAACATGAGCTTTAAAAGGGCCAATTTAAATTATTTTAATATTCCAATTATTGCAGGCGCTAGAGCCTAATCAATTTATATTTTGATAAGGGTATTGCATATGCATTAGTAATCCGATAAGCATAATTCTAATTTGATCTTATAGATATGCATTTGAAGTACAGGTTTCAATTTAGATCGTGGGAAAATATTGCCTGGGCTGAGAAATTGATGATTTGCGCTATTTCTATTATGGAACAGAGTATTTTGCTATTATCTCAGCAGCCAGTGTAGCTAGGACCATGAATGTTTACAGGTGGATTCTGATTAAAATTCCGGTTTGCTGATATATAATAGTCCTATAGTTACCCAAGGGATGCAGGACAGCCACCCATATGCACCCTACAATAATAGATATTAGCTATTTTTAGCAGTTCCCACCCCTAGTCATGTGGTCTATGCTCATGTGATATACCTGAGACAGAAATGATATTGTGCACAGCAATAATTGATCCCGCACGTGGCATTTAATGAGCGCGCACATGGCGCTTAATGATCCCGCATGCAGCATTTAATGATCCCGCACGTGGCATTTAATGAGTGCGCACACGGCATTTAATGATCCCGCACATGGCGCTTAATGATCCTGCACACAGCAATAATTGATCCCGCACGTGGCATTTAATGATCCCGCACATGGCACTTATTGATCCCACATGCAATAATAAATGATCCCGCACATGGCGCTTAATGATCCCGCACACAGCATTTAATGATCCCGCATGTGGCGCTTAATGATCACGCACATGGCATTTTATGAGCGCGCACATGGCACTTAATGATCCTGCATTTAGCCAAAAATAAAATCACACACGGCGCTTAATGATCCCGCACACAGTAATAAATGATCCTGCACAGGGCAGTAATTGATCACGCACACAGCATTTTATGAGCGCGCACACAGCACTTAATGATCATGCACATGGTGGTAATTGATCATGCACACTGCATTTTATGATCCCGCACACAGTAATAAATGATCACGCACATGGCAGTAATTGATCACGCACACGGCACTTAATGATCCCGCACACTGCATTTTATGAGCGCGCATGCGGCATTTAATGATCCTCCACACAGCACTTAATGATCCTGCACATGGCGCTTAATGATCCCACATGCGGCAATAATTGATCATGCATACGGCATTTAATGATCCCGCACACGGCACTTAATGATCATGCATACAGCAAATAATGATCGCCTACACAAGAGAATTTGAGCGCACTCACAAAAATAATGAGCGGGCACACAGCAGGAAATGAGCGTGCACCTACGAGAACTAATGAAAATGTCACGGCAGAATATGAAATTGAATATGAAAAAATACACGGCAAAATATGAAATTGCCAGCACAAGTGGAATGATCCCGCAACACGGCAAAATATGAAAAAATTGCCGTGTGCGTGATCATTAAATTTCACGGCAGGATCATTTCATTAATTTGGACGGCAAATACTGAAAAGTTGTGCTGAGAGTTGCAGTAATTTTATGAAAAAAAGTGGTAGGCACTAGTGGAGATCGATCACCGATGGGTGAAGCACCTCGTTGTGAGAGTAAAATGTTGGGCCGGGGTTATCTGGCTGAGCCAGATCCAGACCCAGGTCGCCTGCCGCTTCGAGCAGAGAGATAGGCACCGTATGATGCGTAGTTACCCGAGGGTCCCACACATACGAATGACAGTTGAAATCCCCTCCTATGTAATGGAACATGGGGAGTGAGTTAGAGCCATGTACCCTGAGCCGGAGACAGAGGGTGCAGGGGTGGGGCGCTGGATTCGATCTTCTTCGTCCATCGCAGAGACAGAGCGGAGGCTGCGCTCGTCTGAGGTGCGGGCACGCGAGGTACTCCTCTCTCGGATGCCAGGGATGTCGGTGGAGTAACGTTCACGAGCGATGTCACTCTGGGTGTCGGAGGCCCTAGACTGGGACCTTCCTGGGTTGTTGGTAGCCCCAGGACCGCCAGAGGCAGCAGGGGCAGAAGCGATGCTCGCAGGTGGTGGTGGGCGGGGAGTTCCGGCCCCAGCGGAAGATCCACCAGAGCGAGAGGTCCCCTGACTTGGTTGGAGGGGGTTCGGACCCATAGCTAGGCCCTGTTGTAATCTGATCGGTGATCGGCGCTATCAATCGTGCTGTGGAGGACGTTTAAGATGACGAGCAAGGTGGTCACGTGCTGCGATGGTAGCGGTTAAGAACCAAAGCCTTAGGCTTGCCAGTGCTCACCTTGTGGTGAACGTTGTGGATCACAGCACCGACCCCTCTGGCGCATCTAGCCCTTGCGTCCTACACGAAGTCGTGATCATGGGAACCAGAGTGGTTGTCCACGTAAGCCATGACGGCCCGCGGCACAGACTTATGGTATCTGCATTGCAGGGGAATTGAACCCCGACCTCTTGGATGGTGCACAGCCACCCTCACCAGGTCTTAGCAATCTAAACCACTGGGCTACTGGGGCCCAAGAATCCAGAGCACCATGGGCGAAGCATTTGGATCTGCGCTTTCACTGGTTTAGAGATGTGGTCAATAACAAGATCATTTCTCCTTCTTACATTCCACTGCAGAAATGGTTGCAGATATTTTAACCAACCTTTGCCTATTCCAAAGGTCAATTTTGTAGAGATAGTATGGGTATCAGACCCTAGTTTCTATTTCGCTTTTTCCTGCTTTCCTTTGCTTTTGGAGAGTGTTCAGATCACGGGGGTGTTAGAATTGCTTTTCCCACTCTCCAACACACTCTCTCTTTTCAGACTCATCCAGACTCATCTGATCGTTCTAGACTCAAGTCTAGACTTTTCCAATGTTCTCCTTTTATCATTCTGAGCACATTGTAGTTCTAGTTCATTCCAGACCAGTCTAGACTTCTAGACCTTACCAGAATTCACTAAACACTTCCAGTTAGTTACCAGACAATTACCAGACTACACTGGAATTGTCTGTCCTAGATACTCTGGACTCTTCCTAGTAGTATATAAGGTGGGCGACCTCACCGCGGCATCGTAAATCCGTAGACCAAGGGACTTCGGTCCCGTGATCGGATGGGGTTGCAGTAGAAACTGTGTCCGAGACGCGCGAGCTGTTTTGGGCGGGTGTTCGTCACTCCGCATCTGGCGGGACTCTCATAGTCCCGTCACTGGCTAAGCTGTAGGACCATCGCCTGAGATACAACGACGTAGAGTCAAGGGAGAAGATGGGAGGTCATCGGTGCCAACGTGGGTTGCCCCACACGCATTTCGGGTTCCGTCATTGTTTCGGGCCCTGTATCAGTTTCATCGTTAACGCGAGCTGCGCGTGGAATGTTTCTGTTTAATGCGCGTTATGTATTCGTCCCTTCCGTTTGGACATTAAATTGAGAAGGCTGCTTTGTAAAGTAGTTAGTACCACGCCGGACTGCCATCACGCACCGCGTAATAAATTGTTGAGTTAAAAAAAAAAAAAAAAAAAAAAGTAGTATATAAGGTTGTACTTAGTTTCCTGAAGTCCTCAGTTACTTACTCTGACTTCAGGTTAGTAGTATCTCTCCTCTCACTCAATATACAAGTTACTTACTCCGGACTTCAGCTCTTCATAGCTCGTCTATATCTCGCTCCAAGTCCGTCTAACTTGGCAGCTAGCTGTCTGACAACCTCGCCTACCTGCTGCCTTTAACATTGTATTCTTTATTCTCGACCTGGTTAACAACTACTGTCATCTTCTCTTGATTCGCGCTCGCTCTGTTTCATATCGCGCGCTCAGTCTAACAAATGATCCTGCAACACGGCAAAATATGAAAAAGTTGCCATGTGCGTGATCATTAAATTTCACGGCAGAATTGTTTCAAAAAGTCGGACGGCAAATAATGTAAAGATGTGCTGTGACTTGCCATTGTTTGATCTGCTTCTTGTCTAGC
>QEYC01000092.1:0-16444 GCA_009935795.1 Pholiota adiposa
TTCCTTACAAGAAGAGCCCGAACTACCGCGCTATCGGGACGTTCTTCGCCGTTTTGGCACCTTTAGCAGCGGAGGGTGATCAGAGGACACACTAGCTCCACTTGCTGTTAGTTTCCATTGGTTTCAAGACGGCGCTGCCTTGCTATTGATGGACAGTTTTAGAGGTGGAGTGGAAGACTGAATGAATACAGTAAGACGCAGCGCGCCGGGTAGATGCCACGGCCGAGAGATTGAGAGAAATATCAGGAGTACAACGGTGACACGTTGACATGAATTTCATTGGCTCCTTTCCCTTGCTCACACAACCGAAGAGATGTCGGCCACTTTGCTTTTCTCCGTTCTTATCTGTTCCTCATCCCCCCTTCTTTCTCTCCATTCCCTCTCTCTCTGGAGTGTGACTCCCAGGCAAGCAAGCTACATATATCAGTGTGCTGTGCGTGGTGTGGACTATTATTGCACAGTATGACCGAGAGTGGGCCCGCGCTACACCTCATTGCTCACCTCTCTCTCCAAGACGGTGTGGGCGGTCCTTCTCCGCAACTACCACCGTTCGCTGGTTCTCCAGATGGCTGTGTGCTTCGTATGGCACTCCCAGTTTAAGGATTCAGATGTGTCCGGGCATAACTTTGATATCGCTAGGCACTAGAACTCCTTGTCGGGAGAAAGGTGTGTGGTGTTCTACGTTTAGCTGCTTCTTTTGCGCTCTACATGAGAATCACTCGCCATCAGTCCATTTCCAGCGTAACACACGTCCAAGATGTTCACTCAAGTACCTTTCGAATATTCTACATTAACAGATTTTTGGGTGAGCTGCTCGCTAATTTTCGGTTCTGTCCTGCAATATAACACAAGGACTCTTATCCCATCTTACTGACAACTTTATTTCCTCTCTCTCACTCTCCTCTCGACCTTCCGAGCTCTAAGTCGTTTCCTACTATGAGCGCAAGTGAATACATATATTAGACGGTGTCTTCTCTTGGGGTTGCGGCTACTCTCCACCGCTCTCCCCTGTTAACCGCTTCTCTCACAGCCGCACGGCGTCTCAACTTGGTCAGGCGACAACCAGCTCGACGCGGGTTCATTATATCGACCAATCTATTCTGAACCCAATTCACACGACGCTGACCAATGCTGTTAGTATTAAGAATATTAAATTCCAAGTTTTGGGAATCTTGGTGGAACAATCAAGTGAATACACATGCGTGCAACCCCTAATTTCCACGCCATATTCTGTGGTCAATCTGGCCAGTCACTGGCTCCTCAAGACTCCTGCGCTAACCGACTTCTTAACACTATTTCTGACTCAGCTAGGTGTTATATGGGGAAGCGACTTGGCGACTACTTCGTCCACAAAGACACACCTCGCCATTAGTATCTCTATCTTCTCGACTCATCTGACCAACGCACGATTGACGACATCACGGAAAAACGAACTCCTGACAATGCTATCAAGAAAGAATTGAAAGGAGAGCCCCGCTTTGGTGGTTTCTGCAATAAAGCAGTATGTTGGAAGGTTGCACTCAAGCCAGAAGACTAAGCGAGCAGCTTGGACTTGCCAGGAGGAAAGACGCGGCCGTGGAGCGTCAGGGGAAGTGTGCGACGAAAGGAGAAGCGCCTTGGAGGACAGGACCTGGACTGGTCCTGGTCAAAATTCTTAAATATACAGTACTCCATCTATCCATCATGTCTGACCTGCCAAATTTTTATAGGCCTCGTGAATTCTGTGCAATATAGCATGCCCACGAAAGTGTATCTACTTTCTCACTCTAACCTTTCATCATCTTGTCACAAGCTTTCGTGATGCTTGCCATTATCCCCTCTTATATGGTGACTCCAGTTCTTACCTTTAATTCGTATTAATATGCTTTGCTCGTCTTCAAACTGTATCCGCGGACATTTGTAGACATTTACAAAACGCGTTCAACTATTGGGACTTTATTCACATTGACCGAGGAACACAGCGATATCCTCCTAATTCGGTATACAACTGTAGCGTTCCGATAAGGACTCTCTCTCCTCTAAGCATTTGAAATATGCCTGGCAATTGTCTTGGCCGTCCACACTACGAACAAACCACCATCGGTGTGCCTCCAGCCTGTAGAAAATAGAGTGATATATAAGTGAGATAATGCATCGCCCGTAGCGCCAGTACTCATATACATGCTACCTCTGGCTCTACCTCTGCTGTGAGACGTTGCAGTTCAAAATCCCTTTGTGAGAATGGCTTCCTACTGCCGCATGCCTATTTGCGACATCATAACAAGAAGCTGTTGTTTTCCTTTCCCAGATCCCGCCGCAGGCAGCCATCCCGACCACAGGGAGGAGAAACAGACAGCCCGACGCTTACGTAACGAATTCGTTTGCAGACCTTTCATAGCACGAGAAGGAGTGGTTGCTTCGCTGCAAGCTCAGGACTAGTCGGCACATCCATAGTTGTGTATTCCGAGACATTCAGGCCCAACTCCCGAAAATAAGATCCACCTCGGATGTCCGGATGCTCCCTGAGCGCGAGGGGGTCGATTAGATTACCCCTGAGGGAACGTTTGGATGCGCCCAGCTTTATCCATAACAAGAGCATGTCGATAACGTGGTCCCATAAGCAGTGGTTGTAGCACGGTGGTTCACGAAACGTATACGACCGCTCCCCTCAAATATATGTGCAAGCTTAGTGACTCACTGCAAAAGAGGTGACATCGATTTAGCCACTCTATTTCTACGGCTCCGCGCACTCATTCTGCTCGCTGCGACTAGTGCGTCGCTGCTCTCTCTGCAAAACGCGGGACGAATCAACCGCATCTCAATCAATATAGTCACGCTCATAGGCGCCTCCCAACAATAAGACACTCTCCAGATTCTTCCCCAGGAGAGCCTTGACGTACATTCGAAACCAGTGACTTCATCGTAAACAAAGCAGCAGTACTGGGTTTCGGATCGGTTGGATCCCCGCCTCGACCATTGTTCGAAGAGATGAAGAGGCAGGTCTGTCGATGTACAAAACATTTCCCCCTCGCCGATTATGCCTAGTTAATTCCCTTCCCTAATTCCCTTTCCTAAGTACCTTTATCCCTCCTCTCCGGTTGCCCTTTTCCCCTTTGTTCTCTTTAATCGGGTAGACACTGTTTTGTTTTTATAATCTATTATTTTTGTGATCTCCTTATTTTTGGTTTGTTTGTGTGTTTTAATTATATAAAAAGTAATACGTAATGCGATCTTCACTGAAGAGTAAAGACAGAGAGTAGCACCGTCTGATTACTCGAACAACGACCTATCATGATTTGGTCCGACCGTTCTCCCCTTATCAAATGTCGAGTTGTCCAATGTGAACTAAGAACCAGATAGAAAACCCGAGGCGCTTATTTTACTACCCTCACTCTTTCTTTCTTGTAAGTTTTTTTTTAATTTATTTTTGTTTTTAAATCGGGTCTGTTTCATTTGTCTGTATTTTTAGTAATTGTCTTCTTTTTTTTGATGGGGAGTTGGGTCGGCCTTCGGCCTCAAAGGTTTGTCTCCTTTATGTTTTTAGTATTTTTTTTCAATTTATCATCTCGCACATGACTTTTTTTTACTGATAGTAATATAGCCTTTAAGTAAAATCCTAACCCATAGCAAAATTATAAGAAAGCTAACTATGCTTTAAGGCGTACGCCCGCGGAAATTCCGGGAAGGATATAATTATGCTCGGAGAGAATGGGTTGAAACTCCCATAGTTGTAGTGAGTCTCAGTAATAAACGCTATTTGCACTGTCATGCTATATAAGACAACCGAGGCTATATATAACTCGACTAGAGGTCTTTACATTTTATCCTTCCACTAAGGCGCGGGCAATCGAGGTGGCGGCCCACAAGGGGGGGAACCTCAAGCCCAATTTTTTATTGATATTATTACTTTACAAGTAATAATAAACACCCAAAAAAAAACAAAATAAAAACAAAAAATTACCCACACCAAACAAAACAAAAAACAAAAAATGAAATACAAAATTAAAAACAAAGACAAAAAAAAGATCAAAATTCAAAAAAACAACAAAAACAAAAACAAAAAAAATTAACATAAAGAGCCTGAAAAATAACTGTCATCACCACCTCCTTTTCGCCATTCAGTGTAGTTTGTTTGCTATTTCGTATTTAAATAGACTATATATAGAGAATAATAAAAGAGAATGAGCGTTTTTTCTTGTTGTAATATTTCCATTTTTAAAATAAATCCATTCCCTGCTAGTTGATCCCTTGTATGATTCTTTTAAAAACAAAAAATTTTTTTAGCTTCGGAGGTTATTGCCGCTTAGCGGACCAAAGAAAAAGAGACCGCCAGCTTATGCTCTTAAGCAAAAGCAAGGGAATAAAAATAATCGACACATGGTAATAATAAAATCATATAACAGGCTCCGAGGGGATGGTAATAAAAATATAGAAGAGGGCGGATTTTTATTTAATCACTTCCCGGCTCACATCCTTTAAACATAGGTAATTTAAAAAAATACATTTAAGCAACGTTGCGCCCATGGACGCGCTCTTCAAAGCGTGCGACACACGCGTTATATATATAGTCGTGTGTGGTGCTGTATATAACCTCTTTATCTTTCTGGGCCTTTTGTCATGCAAGCACAACTGTCGTAGCGAGACAGGAATGAAACTGAAATAGAGAACCGTAAAGCCGGCAACCCACCAAACGCAGAAGAAGCGCCACGCGGTCTCACATACTACAATAGAGCCAAACTAAAGGGCAAATGTAGACCCTCATCCAGCAAGATAACCAACAGCGCACAAAGACATAGAACACTCCACAAAAAATAGAGAATATGGATCTAGGCAGATAGTAAAAGAGAAAGTTGAACTCTTAAACTAGGTAGCCACAAACAACTCCTGGTCTATTTATATCCCTATATATAAACTAATCCATAACTTTAAATATTTATAATTTTTATTTTGTTTTTTTTTTTGTTTTGTTTTTTTTATACTTTTTGTTATTTTTTTTTTTTTGTTTTAATTTTTGTTGCGGGGGGGTTTGAATTAAATTAAAGCTGCGACTAGACCCTCGGCCAAAATAAATTTTTAGACTTTTATGTCTCTATAGTTATTTATCTTTCATCTTCATAAGCTTCATACCTTCGGTCAACTTAAACACAAAAATCTAATAGGTAATGACAAACCAGCGAACTTATTTTAGGTTACTTTCCATCCCTTACGTATTGATCAATGTCTAAGAAAAGATGTGTGCTCCTGTGAACAAGAGGTGTTGGGTGGGGTGGGGTTACACAAATTCACACTCTCACACACGGATAAGAACAAAAAAAGAAAAAACAAAAAAAAAATAAAACCGAAAAAAAATGAAAAATCTAATAATGTGTAGATAATCCCGCCAGAAGTAGGGCAAATGATTGTAAGTGAGAGGTATTCTTCCAAATAATGTTGGTTTGAAGTGTAATCCACCAACAAGTTCAAGGAAAATACGATGTGGCGTGCCGGGTCGGCCTGATCACCTGACTCTCCGTCAAGGAGTTTATGTTTGGACGCCCCACAATGGGGGTTCTCGGGCTCCTCGTCTAGGTTGAGCCCGCTGTGTGAACTTCACAAGATTTGTCTGAGTTGGGCTTTTTTAAACCGGATTACCAACGCCCCGCGGCCTTCCCATTGAGTTACTACCTCGAGTCAAGGCAACCATATGTCTCCACACTCGCTCAAGCAAGGCTGTATGAAGGAATTGTTGATGAAAACCCACATACGCCAGTGTCGCACCCAAAAGGTATTCACACTCTCCTCACACATGAGAGTGTGTTCCTGCACGCTTTCCAGTGTCGCATGTTCTGTGAACGCGGCGTTTAGGTGATCCCTGATTTTAAGCCCCGCTCCAGTTACTCCGCATCTAAGTGTTCACTCACTCGATCGAGATGGTCCAGCGTCTTCTGCAGACAGGTATACCAATTGTTTACTTCATTCTCTGACTCACGCAGCTTGCGTGCTCAATATTCGTCAGAAGATGGATCTTATAAAGACAAAAGTGACCGCGAATATCCATATAAATCTTAGTTAAGGGCCACCACCCGTGGAATCTTAAGGACGTAAGAATACAACTAGGAGTCTCGTGCGCAAGTTTGTAGGGCGAATTGATCATGACAAAAGCTTCTCCTTCAAAAATCATGCCTATCCTAATTGTGGAGAGGGCCTCGTAGCACCTTCTGAGTTCCAGGAGGTGGATGTAGGGTGCACATCTGGGTCGAGCGGGGAAGAAAATGGTATGAAACGGGTCTGACACTAGTTGCCATAGCTTTAAAAAATCAGGTAGATCCACAAATAAGTATAAAACCAGTGTGAATCTTAGACTTGGCGATATTCAGGGGTTCCTCTACAACGGGGTGGTTAACGGGTAGATTGAAGGGCTTGGACTCTTACCGGGCGTACCATCTCTTTCTATAATAGAATTTGTAGGCGAATTATGCAGCTTCCTCAAGGTTTGCGTTGCTAGTTAGTGAAGAGCATAAGCTCAGGCGCGGTTCGGGTAGATCGCAACAGGTAAATTTTGGTTAGTTTGATTTTGTCTGTATCTAGGAGTTCGATGTTAGCTCTCAATAGTTAAATTAAAATAAACTTTAAAAGTATAATCTAGTAAAAAAAATCTTTAAGAAGAATGTGTGTTACCGCATTAAGGGGGTTAAGTCTAGACTTTCATCTAAATACACTAATAGAGTATTGCACTTGTTCCCCCCTTCTGATCCCCCGCGAACAGGCATGCTCCGCCTCTCCGCCGCCCCAAAAAAAGGGACGGACTAGTTCACCGCCCCCTTCTATCCTAATCCGGCCAGAACCAATCCACCAAAAAATAACAGACCAAACACAAAGCAAAACAAAAAAGAAATAAAACACCCCGCCCGCCATTGCTCCCTCCACGCGCGTCGGCTACGATCGCGGCCGCCCACTAACCAGTGTACCTTTCGCCAACAAAACACCTGGTAGTTTCATTGGGCTTGGCGATCTCCCCCATGCCATCATTTTGACACAACCTATAACCGTCCTCCAGGGCAACCAACCTACGAAAATGTTCGCGATCGATTCTTTTTTTAACCTTGTACTGTCCCTCATATCTGTGTCTCACGCCCCGGCGCACCAGTCAACACCCGCGGCAGGGAACATCCACGCCCCGAGTGACCTTCATGCAGACCCGGCCTCGTTCTTCGACATCCCAGAACTACAAAATTCTGGTTTTTTAAGGGGTGTGGATTGATTCCTCTACTCGAACCAAGTACAGCACTAACATAGTATATCATGCCAGAACTCTCATTGGACGTCCCGAAATACAACCTTTTACGTCCGTTCCAACCGATTCATATATACCAATACTAGTTCCCAGTTCTCTCTCACAGTGGTTTCGACTTGACTAATTTCAGCCATTCATAGCTGTCCGTGCGATACTTAGGTCCGGTACTCGCTTCTTCCGGTGCAGCGGGGTTGTTCCATCTCTAGACCAACTCCTGCTGGTACCCAAAGGAAAAAGTCGCATACTTACATCTACGCGATAAACTCGACTCCACCAAAGTTTTTAGCCTAACCCATCGAGCGAGAGGAAGTCGGATTTGCTCTTTGAAACAAATAAATCCAATAGTTAAAACAATAAGAAAATAATACCAAATAAGTTGAATCCAAAAATAGAAACATTATATAAAGGAAAACGCGCTAATGGACAATAATAATAATATCTTCGAGAGTAGACCAAAAGATCCACACCAATATAAAGCCAACAGACCATTAAAATGAATTTTGTGAAAGTAGATCTTGTTTGACCGAGGTAAAGCTAAAAAACCCACATTCATAGGGCACTAAGTGTGTTAGATTGACATCTAGGTCTGATGAGGAGCTAAATTCAACACACTCCCCTAAAGCTAATACAAACACACCCCTCAACAATAGGAACAAAAAATAAACAATAAAAATTAAATTATTCATTTAAATTTACAAACATAGGAACTATTGCGGATAAAGTTATAAAAATTCCTTAGTGTACTTCACTCTCCGTAGACGTACATTAATAGACAGCGTGTATATTAAAATACGTTAATTTAATGAGAAGCATTAAAATAAAGCTTAATAATGTAGAAATTATATAGCTATGGTATATTTACCTTGAATTCTTAAACTAGGAATAAAAGTTATATTTCTTATTTCTTCTACCTTTGCTCCGATTTTTAAATCCAGGACTGTTAAAAAAAAAAACAAAGTTTTTTTTTTGAAAGTGTTTTGCTTCGGTTAAAACAGTATTTCATTATCTAGTAGAACTTTAACTATTTTTAAATAATAAGAAGCACTTATTACACTTACTATTATAGCTATATAGAGATAAAATAATAACCATTTTGTAAAGCAGAATATAATAAATTGTTTAGAAAAAACCTATTAATGGAGGTATTCCAGCCATAGAAATAAAGAAATAGCTAAACTTAAAGATAGGAAAGGATTAGAAAAAAATAAACCTTTAAATTCTGAAATATGTCTAATATTTTATACTAATGTTTTCCTTTTTACACTTCCTGACTAGAGCTCAGACTTTCCTCCGCTTTTCCCTTGCCTTTTTATTATTATTATAACCTTATCTCCCTCTGGGTGCCAGCAGCCCATCGGGGCAAAGGGGTTATAAAAATAATGAAGGCCAAATGCAAGTGGGTAAGTATAAAATAAAGGGGCTGCTTGGTCTGATTGAAGATAATAGTTATTATTAATAATATAGTGAAAGCTAATTATAATTAAAATATTTAAATTAGTTAGAGTATATTGTAGTAAATAAAATAAAAAAGAATCTATAGACTGTTCAGTATTAATAGCTAATGCTAATATAAAAAACCAATATGAGATATTGTACTATAAGCTAATAATCTTTTTTATCTTATTTGAGCTAATCCTAATAAACTTCCAACTATTAAAGATAATACGGAACTTATTAATAATAAAGTTTTATTACGGTATTACAGTATTACTTGATCCTAGTAACAAATTTGAGCCAACCAGCTGAGACAGTGCCGCTTAATAAATAGTATTACTTAATAAGAATGTTTTATTCCTCTATTATGGGGTCTGCGGTACCTAATTGAATTTGTAATTCTAATAATAAATTAAAATAGATATTTTAGGTACTATGGTTACCAACTTTTATTGTAGGAGTACCATCATATACATCTGGAGACCAATTATGTAAAGGAGCAGCAGCTATTTTTAAAAACCTACAAAAATTAATATTAAACCTATACTTAAACCTTGAATAGCTGTATAAAAGGGGAAGATACTGTATTTAATAAATATAAAGATTCTAAATTAGTTATACTGTATAAATAATAAGTCCTATACCTAATATATAATACAAGAGATAATCCACCTAATAAAAAATATTTTAAACCAGAAGAAGTAGAAGATTCTGAATTTTTATATAAAGTAGATAATACATATAATCCAAAAGATTGTAATTCTATACTTAAATAGATTGAAATTAAATCAAAACTAGTTATTAATAATGAAGCTCCTAATATATTAAATAAAATTATTAATGAGTAATCTGTCATAGTTTTTTCAAAGTCTGTTAGGGTGATACCAACCCATTAAAATAAAACTCCTATAAAATAAATAATATTTCAAAGATTTGACTTATTTGGGTAATATGAAATAAACCAATAAATTCCTATACCTGAACCTATAGTTTCAAGATATAAACTATTTAAACTTATTAATCCGGCAAAGATTAAACTTAATGAAGTTAACCTAGAAAATTGAGATGAGGATTTGGCGTGTTTAATACAGGTAGTGCCTTAGCAACTATTAATATAATTATTGTTATAAATAACATCACTTGGATACTAATGAAATAATCGGGATAAAATGGTCCATTTTTGGTTATATTACCTTTTTATTCTTATTTTTACCCCCTTCTCCCAGAGGAGTTAAAAAAACAAAGTTTTTTTTTAATAGCTCCTTATTATTTTTATATTTCTTTGGTTATTATTTTTATTATCTCTTAAAAAAAAACAATAGGTTTTTTTTTTGACCTGTTGGTTTTTAACTCAGGTAAACCAACAGGAGAAGCAAAGGTAAAAATAATAAAAACAGCATTAGCTGCGGGCCTTATTTGTAGTCCCGCATATGCGGCCCTAGAAAGAAGCTACAAAAAATTTTGTTTTTGTTTTACCTTCTTATTATTTTTATTATCCCCTCGGAGCCTTAAGCTCCTCTTTTTATTCTTATTTTTAAATAAGAATAAAAATAAGAAGGAGCAAAGGGTGTGATTTTTTTTTGCATATGCAAAAAAAAAAATAACAGCCTGAGGCTTCGGACCCAGGCAAGGGTAATAAAATAATAATAAAAACCGAAGGAGCCTGCAGCCCCTGATTATTTTTATTATTTCCCTTCCTTGTTGTTTTGACCTTGGGTTAAAAACCAAAAGGTAAAAACAACAAAAAAAAACTTTGTTTTTTTTTTTAAGGGCGGGCAAAGGAAAAATAATAATAAAAACTCCCTTTGCCCTAAAAAGGGCTTCAGGCTCCTTTTGGGGGGGGGGGGGGGCAAAGGTTGGTTTTTAACCCAAGGTAAAAACCAAAAGGAAAAGAAAAACCAAAAGGAAAAAAAAACCAAAAGGAAAGGAATAATAAAAATAATCACAGGCCCCGAGGGGACATAGGTTTAATCCTATTTAAATTAGAGTATAACCATATTAAACTAATTTATTTTAATACTAAACCTTTTAGTTGCTAACTATAAATAAAAATATACTCGGCCTTTATCTCAGATAAAATAAAGCCAATTTATTAAGTCATTAATTTTTTTGGTTTCAGTTTTGCAACCGTACTCTCAAGGCGGAATGGTTATCGCGTTAACATCGTTACTAATTTAAATAATTAACAACTACCATTCATCGTTGACGGTGAGAGGTAACTGGGTATCTAATCCTATTCCCTGTTTTCAGTTTCGTCCCTCAGCGTCAATCATTAAAATATTTTATCTTACAACAAGATTAAAATTTTACCATAAAATATTTATCTTTACCACAGGAAAAATTAAAGGCTAATAAAAAAAAATAAATTTCTATTACTATGAAATATTTTATCATTTTAATATAAATATTTAAGACCCTTCTTTGCCAGAGATAGTTTTTTTTTTAATGGGGGGGGGGGGGGGGGGAAAGCGAAAATTATGATTAGCGCAAGAAGAATTCGAATCTCCATTGATAGCTCATGAGGCTATAGTGTTAACCAATTACACTATCACGCTTTTAATAAAAAAAAATTTTTTTTATTTTCCCTACCTGATTTATCCTGCAATATCCAGTACCGTTAGACTATTTTACCTTTGCTTTTGTCTTTACTCTTTCCTTTGCTTCGCAGAGGTTGTAAATTTTAAAGCTATACTTATAGTTTTTTTTAGGTTTGAAAGGACAATCAGAGGTAGATTTTAGTTCTCTTCCGGAGTTGAACCAGAATCTACACTTTAGAAGAATGTTATTCTAACATTGAATTAAGAGACGTATAATACGAGCATGCTTAGATTCGAACTAAGAACTTTTTAATTGACAATTAAACACTATACCAATTTAGATACATGCCCTAATAACCTAACTCTATTTATTTTTTAATTTAGCCCTCCCTCTTAAACTAAAGCCTATTTTTTTTTTTTAAGTAGGAAGTTAGCATTATTTTTTTTTTTTGTAGAGAGTAGGCTAAAAAAAAAAAAAATAATGGCACCCCGTTTTAATAAATATAACAACTTTTAACATTAAGTTTTTTTATAAATTGTACTACTAAACTAAATATTTTAAATACGTACATTTGTAGCCTATCTATTTTTGTTCTAAAAATTAATTACCATTTCAAATACTTATCTGAAATCAATTTTTTTTCATTCCTTTTAGCTCCTGGTCGCAGTTTCCTGGTCGCAGTTTCCTGGTCGCAGTTTCCTGGTCGCAGTTTCCCGGTCGCATTTCCTGGTCGCAGTTTCCTGGTCGCAGTTTCCTGGTCGCAGGAGCAAAAGGAGGAAAAAAATTGACGTATAAATTTTGAAATGTATTAGTATCTAGGGTTAGATTCTTGCTTTATAGACATTCAGCACTTATCTATTATGTTTGTGGCTACCCAACTATGCTTTTAATTAATAACCACTTACTTAAAAGGGTTAAAAAAAAACAAAAAAAAAACAATTGGTACACTAGAGAACACAGCTATTGGTCCTTTCGTACTAGAAGGTCTGCCCCTTTTACTAATTATCCTCCAGAAGATAGGGACCATACTGACTCACGTCGTATTAACAATTATGTTAGCACTTAGTCCTTTAAGCTAAGTATCCATTTTTCACAAAATGGTTCAGACTATGTCATCAACCGTAAATTTTAGATTACGATTGCCGGAAATTCGTGTTAGGTTTATTGTTAGTGAAACTCACCTATTAGTCGAACCTTCATGATCTAAATAATTAATTATTTCACTAGATCAAGCTCGGCTGCAAATTGACTTACCTAAAAAGGAAAGTGTTCCTTGCAATTTCTCCGGTTTTCTTTTGCCCTCCTTTTGCTACTATCGTAGCCCATCCCAAAGGGAGGGGGGTATAAAAAGGGTTTTTAAAAAAGTAACAAAGTGTAAAGTATATTATAAACCTATTCTATATCTCATAGAAGGCTGAAAATGTGGATTAACAATACTTCTTAATAAATCTAAATTTTTGGCTCCTATCGTTAAAATCCATTGATATTTCGGTCGTGTAGTACACCTGTATAAATATCAAATTTTTCTTCCCCTCGGGAGCCCGCAGCCCTGATTTTTTTTTCCAGAGAAAAAAAATAAGGGCAAATAATTAAAGCCAATCTTTTAACATCTTCTTACTATAGCTATTAGTATAAATTCTTACTCTATTTCTTCCCTTATCAAAGTTACCATCGGTCATAATTAAATAAGCCAATACGATAGGATCCATAAATTCAATAATATCTAATGTATTACTTTAGTAAATTTATTTAATTCTTCGTTTATACTCATAAAATTTGCTGTAGTAAGGAACAAATAAGGGCAAACTTTTGTTTTAATCTATAGTTAGTAAATGTTTATCTTTACCTTTAACTTCTAATGATTTAACAGGGTTGCTCATGTATTCTTTAAACACCTCTCCTAAATGTAATGCAAATAATTGATATTTTTGACCCCCTCGGGGAGCCTGCAGCCCCTCGGGCAAAGGCAAAACTCACTTCAAATCTAACGTTTGAAGTGGGCGATGATCTATATAAGCTACCATCACCTAACATTGTACCTATAAAAATGGACCTAACTTCTAGAGGCAAATCTGAGTAACCAACAGTATTATTAATACTTAATATATTTCTTTTATTATTCATACTTTATCTTTTAACTTTAGAGTGTTAACCCAACTCACGACCCTTTTAATCGGCGAACAGCCGAACCCTTCCAAGCTTCTTCCCCCGAGGATAGGATGAGTCGACATCGCATTTATTTTAATTTATATACCCAGCTAAAGCTTGATATAAATTAAATTCTTAACCTTTCGGCTAAGTTTAGACTATATCTTAAACCAGTGTAAAGAATACAATTTACAAAGCTTCTGGTTTTTGCGTGTAGTCGTTGAGGGTTAAATAAATTTACAGTAGCTTAAACCTAAATTAAATAACTTCCCTGCTGATTCCCAATTTTAAGATTTCACTTAATATTAATTGTCTAATTAAGTACTTAAAACTCTTAGGGGTTCCAGCATATAGCAAATTCTAATCTAATATTGCTATTAAAAATCCCCGATGTCAGAATTAAATCAGAAATTATATCTATGTTTATTAATATTATCTTGTTCTGTTGTGTCTGCTAATTCAATAGGAGCTTCATTTATTTTATAAAGCATAGATTCGTGCATATGTTCTATCAATAAAGGTTAATATCCTCTAGAGAGCTTTATTAATATAAATTCTCTCATAAATAGCATCATTTGCGCCCTTTTTATTATGAATAGTAGTAGTTAATGAAAATTTATCGCTTAATGCTTGTCTTAAAAGACTTATTTCGCTGAATTAAAACTATCTGTACTAATGTCACTCCTTTTTTTACTTGTGACCATCATCCATAATTCAAAAAGCTAAACTTCTAGAGTTAATAATTCTCCAATATTAGAAGGTATTATTTTTTTCCTTCTTCATTTAAAAAAAATCTGCTAAAGTTTAAGCTCTGGAAGAGATCGTTCTAAAGTAAAGATTCGTCTTACTATTATAACGAGAATTCTCTTGAGTATAATTTTGGAGTATTCACTTTTAAACCAGCTAGTTAATTTATGTATATAGTTTAAATATTCCATTTTCTGACTAGATTGCTCAAAACTAATAAATGCTTTATCAATACCTGTTTTTTTTAATATGCGCATCTCCTAATATTACTCCAGTTAACATTCTTTAAATATTTTCATTTCTATTTTAAAATTAAAAAGTCAATAGTGTAACATAAGCATATAAAAATACCCATTAGTATATTAAATTTATTCCTACCCTTTTAGTTTCCACTGATCCTATTAATTTTGTAATTTGATATTAGATCTGAATTAAGTGCCAACACCGAACAATCTCTCGTCGGCTATCTAGCCTGTTAAATTATTACCACTTAGTTTAATCTAAGTTCCATTTTTCACAAATGGTTCAGACATGTCATTCATCTTTTTAAATTTAACCTCTGGGGGGGGTAAAGGGTTAATTAATTTTTTTATTCTAAACCAAAAAATCATTTATATTATCTTTAAATAGTGAATAACTATCTCCAGATATAACTATTATTTTTTTACCTTTGTTATTTCGAGTAGAAGTTATAAATTTAAATTTTCATGTAATTCTTCAGCTAAATTTTTAACTTCTAAGTCTGTAAAACTTTTGTATTTAAAACAATAATTTATTTTCCCTTGCCTGAGCCCAAGGCCACAGGCGGCACAGGTCGAATTTTTATTATAATCTAATTACCTCCATCATCCATAAAACCAATAAGCTAAACCTCTACTAGTTAAATGGTTAAGGATCAATCCATTACTAACAGTTTTTTTACTATTTTAATAAATAGCTCAGCTAAAGGATTAAATGCTTGTGGCTAATAGTCTGAAAACCTCAGTTAAATACTTCCTTGCCATTAGGCTAGTTCTTATTTTTATGAGGTTCAGATATAATCCATTCGTCGAATAAGTTTAAAACATGATCAATATAAGCCTTATTTTTATTGCTTCATTCAAATTTAATCCTATAGTTTTACCTTTTTTTGTGTATTAAGGCTTGCATCTCCTAAGATTAAACCAATTGAAGCTTCCCATTGTTCCTTTGATAAAGCATAAATTGTTCTTTATACTTTTTAAGTAAGTTACTATTTGACTAATTACTCCATGCGATAATAATTCTTTTTTACTCATTGGTATTACTCTATTCAATATTTAAATTTTATTATCATTATTGTTTCCCTCCGGGAGCCTGCAGCCCCCTTCGGGCAAAGCAGTTATTAGATGTATTTAATTTAAGATGCCGGGCGCTCGTGGAAAGATTATTGTTAGCAACTCACTTTCTAGTCGTTGAACGTTCATACCTTTTGTCTTTAAACTTAAAGATTGCTGAGGTAAGCTTCGCTGCAAATTGACTTTTGCTAAGTTGTTTTTGCAATTCACCCGGTTTATTTATTCTTTTTTCAAAACAAAGGGACAACATCTATCCCTAGCGTAACTTTATTAATTGATCCCCGTCTATCCCATACTAGCGAGGGTCACTATGCCTACTTACGTATCTGTGCGACTTTTGAGTCTTTCAGTTAGTATGCTTACCGCCATTGAGCCCTGCGCAACCCTTCACTGGTTGATTGATCTCCATTCAATTTCTAGCTATACCTTATAATTTTTATATTAATGTCGAAAATAAAAATAATACTTAATACTAATTCTCCCTTAGCTGCTAGACTGCTTACGCTGGCTAGCAGCTAAGAAAAATTAAAACTAAGCTTTTTGCTTTAATAACCTTTTTTTAATCCGCTAATATAAAGCGAGATCTAGTTATTTTGTTTATATAAATATATTGGATGTACTTTGCTACTCTATTAAAGACGACCGCCCCAGTCAAACTGCCAATTAGTCAACTATCCCTATAATTTTAATCTTAAGGTAAACACGAACCCAATCTCGTTTTAAGGTTTCCACAATTAGTCTTAGACCTACCTATTCACTATTAAACAAGATTGTTCTAGATTCATATGATAACTAACTACAGTAAAGCTGCATAGGTCTTCCCGTCCCCTGGAGGCAACGCGCATCTGCACGCGTAATTCAATTTCACTGAGCAAGTTGTAGAGACAGTGAGACCATCGTTACATTATTGATACCGGACCACATTTAATGGCCAACTGATTTTGCTACCTTAGGATCCTCATAGTTAAGACCGCTATTAACCAGATTTTCAATTAGTCACAGCATAAAA
>QEYC01000093.1:0-21924 GCA_009935795.1 Pholiota adiposa
GAGAGAGAGGATATTATTAAGGGAGAGATGCTCAGAGAGTATCCAATCGTCAAATTTCGATAAATGATAAGTCCAATTGGAATCAAGCCTCAGTGCTATTAGTATCTTTGCTTAGTAGCATCTCATATTGATTTATTCATAAAGATAGTCCGTTGTATACACTTGGACTCTAGTGAACATCTACGGCTCCTGTGATATTAGTTATGACACGTCGATATTTTAATATGAAAAGATAATCATTAAAAATATCAGTGCTTTTTAATTATTCAGGCAGCTGGATGCGGGAGGACACTGAGTATACTCTGAAATTAGTGTTGCAAGCCAGTTTGCAAGACGGGGAAAAAGACACATACACAATATACTAATTAGGTAAAACCACAGGAATTTAAGTTAACACAAAAACCAAAGCATCTGATATATCTAAAGGCCACAATCACCAACCTAAGGTTTTATTTTTATATAACATTATTATCCCAGTCACTATCTGGAATACATTTTATTAAATATATGCCAAATTAGACATTTAGTTTTATGGCATATATACTTCTTTTTCTATTCTTTCATAGGTATCCATGGGTGGTAGGCATTTTTTTTACTTGATTGGGAAATGATGCTAAAGCGATTTTTTCTAAAAATAAAATAGAAATATTAATATTCTAGAAGGTTTATAAATATGAAGTACCGGTTTTAGATATAGAAGGATAAGAAAGGATTAGGGCTTGAAGATTTACTCTATTTTATCTGATCCTTCAGCCTGAACTCTATCCCTCATCAAATGCTACAATTTAACACCTAAATACTTAAATTGTCTGGTCTTATGGTATCACCATATAAAACAAATAAATAAGGAATATAATTATATGCGATGAACAGGGTTAAAACTTTAATAGGTTGTTTTATTTACTATGAATTTAAACCACCAATCAAATTTACGAGCACCTAGTGATGACATAGAGTGATATTCTTATGACTTTCATTTAGCCGGCACACGGGCAGCCTTGGCAACCGACCCGTCTGCGCTCGCATCTCCTGTGCGGCGCTCTTCTACTGCGCCTCTCTTCCCTTCTTTATATTTTGGGTTTTTTTTTAGGCTGAGTGTTGATTTTTGATGAGGTGGGGGGCCCGGGTCGGTTGGGGGTTCGTTGTTGGATAGCAGGTTTTAGCTAATTCCGCCACTCTTCTGCCTGGCCCGTCTATCTTGACCTGTTTTTCTAATTCATCTCAGTACCGTTTCATGTTAAGGAGGCATATGGGAATGGTGCTCAGCGGGTGTGGGCTTTCTGCGATAGCCGATTGTGGGTAATATGCTTACCTAATTTTATTTAACTGGTCCTTTGTCCATTAAAATTTTTAGCCTAATTCCCTTTTGGTCTCTCCTCTGGCTATTAGGCGTACTCGTCTCACTGGCTGGTACTTTGATTTTCATTTAATACAATTTTGTATTTCAATCATCGCGTCATCCCGTTTTTGAAAGATGTGCAGCTTCCATCTGGCTACTTGCTTTTGAACGATTAATTCTCCTAATGGATTTGAGATCTTTTAATTATTTTTTCTAACTGGTCTATTAGCTCGGGTATAATTCAGAACTGATTTGGTTGTGTTTCTAAAGGCTGTTCAGTAGAATGGGTGCGCAAGGAATAGGGGCTCGTAAGAAAAAGTTGTGTTTCTACGGTGGTTCCTAAGTGGTTTCATCAATCACCAAACAGGGCTAATGCAACCTAATAGTACGACCCGTGAAAGGTTGAAGCTGGTCGCAGGCCTAAACAAAGTAGTTCTGCTGTTAATCGTGTAGTCTATCCAAAGGGAGAATTTCTTATATCCCAACGTGCGTAGTCTGATTTTTAACAGCGGCTACTCGACAGGAATTATAGGATTGTGAGGAGCGAAGAGCGGGATCGCAGAGAATAGAAAAGGGTAATCGAGGTAATAAAAGATAGATGGAAGATGGAATGTAGGTCGAAGAACAGCGGGAATCATATGGACACAAGCAGAACCGTGAAACATAAGGAGTAATCGGAAAACTAACATAGGGCGAGAATCTCGTTGGCGTTACCATACGAATACGGGTCATAATAGCAGGTATGAGCAGCGAGCTTAAGTGCTGAGCGCGATAGGCAGCACCGCTGCAAAAGAAAGGAAAGTCTATGTAGATCAACCAAGTGGCTCGAGAGGGGTAGGCAAACGGCGAGATGCGACATGATAAGATTGAGGGGCGCAGGGAAGATGCGAGAACCATAGCTTAATAAAATGAGAGGGTTGGTGGGACAAAGGAGATGGGGGCGATCGCAGTCGAAGACAGTGGGTTGAACGCCAATGGACCGAAGTTTTTTGAAGTTAGCGCCGACTAGCACTCAGAGAAATCAAGAATAGTTTTAGCGAAAGAGGGAATCTGCTGTTTATAGTTTACCGGCGGTTGGAGCGGGTAATGACGACGGGGGAAAGGGCAGGGACTCCAAGAAGACTCCTTGGGACGGTGCGACATTGGGTACGTGGCGGGAAAGACATTTACATCCCATTGGGATGGGATAGCTTTGTTCCTATAATAAAACAAGGATTGACTCCTACTTTCATCCGGTAATATATTTACTGTTTAGAGGACGTTGGGCGTAGTTTCAGCGTCTTTAGCTGTCTGCACTCCTTTTACAGAATTATTTTTTGTTAAGCCTTGCCAAAGCGCCCACAGCCAGGACGCGGCGGTGTGGGGCGAAGGACGCGGCGGACAAAAGGCGTGTACTAAAGGACTATATTTTTATTTTATATATTGGAGAAGTTGTTGACAGAAGGTGCCTCAAAGGTGTGGTCGTCTGAACGATATGGTTGATTGGGGGGCGTGGAGTATGACGAAAGGTTAGTGATCAGGGCACAAGGAGCGCTGCCTTAAATCAGTGATCGGTGATGGGTGGAGAATTAAGTCAATATTTCGATGAACAATGGTTCAAGTAATTCTAACGTCGATTAGAGCTATCGGATGAACGCCGGGCGGGAGCAGCGGAGATGCCGGCAGAATTATAGAGAGTCATTTTGAGAGACATTTCGGAGATGCGCTGAACACGTGATAGAGCTGAAAAGAATGGGGACAATTTGCAATAAGCGTTATACTTTATTCTTGCGCAATTATTGCGGAGGACGCAGCCTATATTTGGACATCCGCGCGCGCGCTCTTCTTCCTCACTCTTCACACTCTTCTCTCTTTCCTTTTGGTTTTTACCAATTTTGGGTTTTTACCGGCTCCCAACAACACACACCCAGGAGGCGCACCGTAAGACGTGGATAAGACATAACGTAATATCAAAGAAACGAGCGGTGGAGACCAAAGTAGAGTTAGTCAACAGAGATAGAAGCGAGCGCGTGGGTCAGGGAGAAGGGAGGGAGGTTAAATAGACGATTTTGGGGACTTTGGGTATGTTTGCTTCAAATATGGCAATTAAGGTGCAAGTTGCAGATGGGGCCGTTATTTTTAACTTCTTCTTAGTGTGCGTAGCTTATAGTGGTTGGGCGTAAAGACTTAGCTTTAAATTAACTCATAAAATCTGTTAAAGCATTTCTACAGTTCTCTACAAATTCTTCTATAACTTTCGCCCTTTCATCATTAAATCTTATTTGGAACAAAACAACAAATAAACATAATGAATTCTAATTTATTTTTCACTATTCGTAATAGTTCAAAGTTTAGTGATCACTAGTATCATGGCGTGCTCTAAAGATACAGATCAAAAACAATGGGGAATTTGGGTTTATACTATTTATGTTCACAGCTAGAGACTTTAACAAAATTTCCTTTGCTATTCTCACGCCAAAAATGGAGGATTTTTTAGTTTGAACTATGTTAGAGCTAATCAGAACTTATCTTTTTTTATTTTTTTATTTGAAAGTGTTTGATACTATCGAAGATATAGGACGGTTTTTTAAACCTATTGGCTGGGTGCCTAATTAATTCTAAACTTGTTTGTTGTATTGGCGACTGCTTCTCTATCGAAAGGGCGAGGATATTTTGAAGATTACTAAATTAATTTACCGCCAAAATATTCAGGCCAGGCCATGGCCCGACCGGGCGTACTAATTCCAATCAAGCGTCGCCGAGGTTCTTGCTTGCATACAATGGCGCACTTAAATAGATCGTCAAGTCTAGAGGCGTTTTTCTACATCTTTTTTGCATTATTCGGGCGTGTGCCGATCCACTTTAGCAGCTTCTTTGGCCCGGCGCTAATGCGTGCTAAGCAAAAGGACAAGTTAAAAAAATCTTTAAAATAAAGCAAATAGACCAACTAATGATGAATTCATGCTATAAAATGATTTTGGGACATGAATACTGTTAACCCGAGTGTTGAGGTTGAACCTACCTCTGTTAAGCAGTTAGGAAATTTCTTCTATACATTTTTATTGGATAAAGCAATACATCTTTTTATTGGGCTTATATAGGTTGTTTAGGTGTTTATATATTCGGTGCGGACAAGGCCATTTCCACGCCAGAGTTGGCTAACAAAGCGATGGAGTCTGTTATTTTTGACCATTGGTCTATTTAAGAATTTCAATCGTCATGCAGCGACAGGTATCACAAGGGACTCCAGGGCAACTCGCTGCTTGACTATCTGCAGGGGACCTCTGACGACACGGCACACCTCAACCCCAGTCATCTGGTGGCCAAGGGGTGGCCTCTACAAAACCTACCTTTGTATAGATCACCCTAAATTGCCCTCTACTCCTCGCACGCGAAAACTGGTAGAGTATCGTCGTGGCTAATCTAAATTCGATTTTCCCAGACTAAAATACACCACAATCCTATCACCTTCTACACCTTACCTTCGACTACGGCGCTTGCGCGCGTAAGCTTTCAAGCGCCTTACCTCAAATGCCCACATCAATAACCCATTTACCTGTGGGACTTGTATATCCCGCAAAGCCGCGGTGCTCCTGCTGAAAGAAGACTTGGCCGCCCACTGCCGCGTGCTGCATCGCCTAGCAAGGCGAGCGCGAGCGGCCCCCTGGCTAGAGACTGCATGAATGCGCGCCATTCTACAAATCCTTTGGTAGTGCGTCTCGCCTGGGCATTTGTTTGTTAATGGTTAGCTGGCGTCGTCGACGGCCCTTAATTCTCAACTGCGCCCCGCTTTACACGCTCACCGCGGGAACCCATTGGTTCTTTTCACGGAGGGAAAGCCCTTATTTGCCTACGCAGCATCCTAATTAGTCTACGGCGCTCATATTGGCAGGGTTTCACCCATAACCTTCCAACCGGCTCCGGCTCATGCCGCACCTCTTCACGGCGTTCAGCCCATACCACTCACACGCCTCACGTAAACCTGGCGCCCGGCTATCCTGGGTTAGTATAAGGGGCATCACACTCCCGCTCACCAAGACATAAGGGATATCGACTTTCGGAGATTATGCCTAACTCAGCACCTCATAACAACCTGTCACCTAATAAACCTTCAACTTTTCCGCTCGACCAGATCTTTCTACGCCGGCCGGAGCGCGCTCATTCCTGCATCCGGATGGGGAGAAATAGAAGTATCAGCTGGCAATAAACTCCATGAACGCAAACTTATGGATGAAGAATTAGGAGACTTATTATTCATCGGGCAGGAGTTCCAGTACTAGCAAATTCTTCCAACAACTCGGATTTTACCAAGGTTTCCACGGGTGGTTCCTAACAGGGATCAATTTGGAGGGTTGAGAATCCGTGTGCGAGTGAGAATATTTAGGATTGAAGTGTTGGTGGTAAATGGTAGTGATAGGGTGCTTAGTGATACTTGGGGGTAAACTAACTTTACACTCCCGGCGCGCAGATGTTCTTGTCAATGAGCTAATAAAAACAAAACCGGAAACTGATAACAATCCTATTCTGTCAATATTGAAGGCTCTGCTACAGGTGTGCGGGAGACACAAACAGATAAGGTAAGTACGGGTTCATGGGGGACGGGAAGGGCAAATCTGACATTCGCGCACACAGAGTGTCAGCGAGACAGTGAGCTCGAGAGTAGGTGAGGAAGAAAGTCTTGTGAGTTAACACGATAGGGACGCGTGGGCTAACCAACACAGGGACCCGGGAAACACCTGTGCCGATACATTAACCTTGACGAGATTTCAAGATGACAGCGCCTGGAGACACGGATATCCGTTGGAAGTCGTGAACTTGTGCGATTATGATTTAGGACGATTTGACCTTTAGAACATCTTTGTACACGGGTTTTAAGGAGGCATATTTTGGTTAAGAAGACGATGTGGCGAGGAGGGTGTAGAAAGCTGGGGAAATAGCATTAGAGTTTTTGTGCATAACCTTTTCGGCCAGGCAGCTAAAGAGGTGCAGCGAAGCAACTTGGAAAGCAAATAGGCAACGGGAAGAAAGCGCAGTTGAGGGGGAGGTGTGGCATAAGAAAACAACCCCCTCGCCCCCCACCGCCGGCGAGGCCTTAAAGCCCGGGAGGGCAAACGGTTGACGATGAGGAAGAGCTTTAGTTACAGATTGTACGTCAGGAGGCAACTGAGACACGTTTGTAAATTTCTTTTTGTGGAATTTTGTTGATGTTGTCATGGCGCGCTTTCCATGCTGTTGGGAGCTTTTTAGGGCCCCAAAGGGAAGGGAATTAAGGATGAGACTGGATGAGGATGGCACGGAATAGAAAGGTACAGAGAATTGCAAAGAAAAGGACAGAAAAGGCGAGGGGGAGAAGCCAACGGGTAGCCAGCGCCCCGGAGCTCAGGGGCAGGGGGTTTTTTTTTAACAGGACATCGTACATCTTAAGATAAGACGGTTATCGATGCAGATCAATGAGTTCGTAATAACATTAAAAGTTATTCTTATAATAATAAAGTGCAAATAATAGAAGTAATTTCAAAGAGGGGCAAGGGGGGCTCTGAATATGCAGGAACAAGAGCGATAATTTTTCACACAAAAGAGGAGGGGGTAAGATAATACCGCAGAGGAGAACAAGCGGAGGCTTTAATGTTTATTTAGATAAATAGTCGGCATTATTTAAAATAGTGTTTTGTAAATCTGATAAAAGTCTTTTTTTTTTAAATAAGATTAAGTTCCTTATTTAAGAATTTTCAACATAAAAACGCAATCCTAAGGGGAAAACCTTTTTTAAAAAACAATGACTTCCTGCCAGCGAAGAGCTTAAAGTAGCACGGTGCTTGGCTTATTAAGGGAAGAGAAAGGGGAGGAAAAGCGAGGTGATGCCCAACTCGGAGATCGCGGCCGAAAGTCAATGCGAGTGAATCGATTAGCGCTAAATATCTCGCAGGCTGGATAAGAAGGGGGCGCCGCAACATAGGTCGGTTTAAGTAAAAGGCAGAGGCAGGTGCACTTAGACTACTGCGTGCTTACTGACCGATCACCGTGAATGCTATTCATACAGCGCTTATTAGAGGACTTTAACCTTTAGGCAATAAATTTTGGCTGTAGGTATGTTAAATGTTATTGGTTGTGTTTAATAACAATTAATTTGAAATCTTTATTAAACGGATTAAAAATATTATAGAGTCAACTGAGCGCATATATATGTGAATAGCTTTATAAAAATAAAAGGAATATTTACGAGTCCTGTTCATATATAAATGAAATCAAGTTCATTAAAAAGAACGAATAAGTATATAAAAAACATATAAACAATATGGCGGCAATATAATAAGATTGAGTAAATTAATTACTGAAGAACGTTCATGGGGAGGTTAACTTAGTCTAGGATGACAAGGCCGGCGGAGCAGATAGGTACCAACTATATCTGCGCAAAAGCTCTGGATCAACTGGAAGGTGGCATAACGCGCCTGACGTCATCTGTTACATACAATGATGCGTCAGCACGGTTGGCACACAGATAAAGCAATACTGGGCATAAGGGAAAAAGTTGAGAAAGCCGCCAATTGTTTAGCGATTAGCTAAGTCATTTTTGTGCGTTCAACATTTTTGTTTTTAATCTATACAATATTTCTAGTCAACGTTGAATATTTTTTATTTAAGTCAGCGATATTCTTTTATTTTGTTGTTTTTTTGTCATTATTGTGCATTGACTTTATTTTTTTTTATGTATTTGGACTTCAAGCTTTCAGACTACGACTTCTCAAAGGATCGGATTGTGATAGTAGAATTTAACAAAATTTTTTACTGCTAACGGTGAAGCCTCAAAGATTTATCTTGGTAATAGAACCGTGGTGAGAGGGCCAGCTATTGTTAAATTCGATAGGTAAGTAAAATTAATAAATGTCTTATTTTTTTTAAGGGCAATACAGAAAGATATATTTATATAAAAGTTCAATTAATAGGAATATAAGGAAACTCATTTTCACGATTCTAAGATGTAAATTTATAGCGTTAGCCTCTATCGCGTAAGACCAGCGACTTGGCATTGATTACCGAAGAGCAAGAGACTAAAGTCTGACCATATATTCTAAAAAATTGGTCAGAGGCCCGCGAACGATAATGCACTCAAACTGGTTCCATAGTCGGCATTAATTATGAAGTGATTAAAAATAAATCAAAAATATTAATAAATTTTCGGGTTTCAATATACGGTGTGTCCTTTTTAACGCAAATGAAATAACTCCTATTTTATTGGGCGCTAGGTTACAAAATCTTCCTCTTAGATATAAGCTGGTAAATCTGATTTGCCGAGTAACAGACCCTCACGTACATAAAAACTCCGTTTAACCTTTAAAAAGGGTTTTTAAATAAGGTTACATTGGTTTCATTGTATTCTTCGCGGAGCGCTCAGATTAAAAATGCTGCGTATGGCGCCTTAGCGCTATAAACTTAAAAAAAAATACTATGAAAATAAAAAATAATTCTAAGTTTCTGTGAGCACTTTGTTTCGCGCGGGACCAGGGCCTTACAACGGGCGGCCTCGGCTCCACCGCGATACAGAGCGGTAAAGATGCGCTTATAGAAATCTCAAATCGATTTAACTTTATCTTGGTGAATTAGAAGAAGAATAATAATGAGCCGCGAGGATCTCGAAGGCTTACGAGGGGGCAAATATAGTTGTCAAATATTGAAGGCAAAGATTTGTTGTTGTGGCAGTATAACTAATCCCAAGCATTTTATATTTCACACCCAGAACTCGAAAAAAAATCACACGTAGTATTATGCGTCTGCGAGCGCGGCCTCACTTTATTTATCGGGCATATCCGTTGAACGGCACCATATTTAGTGGCTCGATGCCCTAAAGTATTCTTCGCTCTTCGTATACTTGATATAGTAATTTAACAGAAATAAAGTTTATAATTCCTATAAAATTTTCTAACTTTTAGTTTATCCCCGGCCGCAGCCTAGCGGTACATGGCAGTCTAATTAAACGCATCTCAGGAGACATGTTTTCAACTAGAAATCCTACCGGCCTCCTCTGGTTCTTCATTCCTTGGTGCAACCATCTCCCTTATTATTGAGAAAATAGCAAGAATTGGTAGTCGAAAGGGGCCTGACGCACTCCTCGATAATTTTCTCGTGCCTGTTTCTCACCTTTGCCCCGATCGCCCATCTTTGGCTACACAGAGTGACCGGGACAGGCCGGGAAGAAAAAAAAAGTCACGGGCACGGGGCAGCGCTGCATCCAAATTTTAGGTCACTAGAATATCATAATTTAGCAGAAACATCTAACAGCCAGAGGTTTTAGCATATTGCATACTGGATGGATGGTTATATTCTGGTAAAGGTTTCTTCTAGGTGTATGAAAATCTTTACTTTACGGTGGATAATGAGAAATTAAAGAAATACTTACAATAAATTCAGTTATTTGTGGAATTCATAAACCATACTAAATGGTCATTTAGATTAATATATTACGTACTTCTACAGAAAGATTTTTACTAAAGAAAAAATTTTTTAAAAAAATTAAAACTTAAATTTTCTTATTAGAATCATTTTTTTATAAATTTGATTTGGATTAATCGCTTCTGCGTATGCCTATAGGGCCCCCCCCCCAGTTTATTTTTTTTTTTTGATAAAGAGGCCCAGAGAAGGGACAAGAAATTAATTTAATATATTTACCTAAATATAATTGAGTATGAGGGTATAGTCTAATCCAATATGAAATATTTGGTATTATTGCAGCAAGTTTAATGGAGTTAGCCAAGGTTATTACTTTAGCGAAAGCGACTAGATCATTAACTCACTTTCAAAAGGAGTATTTATCATGGGTTAGTTACTTCTATTAGACCCGCAACAGGTGCATCTTACCAAACCAGATTTCTATAATGGATGAACGTTTTGAATGTTCCATTTTCATCCGAGAGTTTTGGTAAGCGGTAGCATTTTCCGCATTTGAAAAGTGATTTTCATAAAAAAATCTAGCTCATAACGGTGAAACCTAAGTTATTATCACGGCAATACGGTGGACAGTTGTATCCATAGTAGAAACAAAATTTCTATAGTATGTCAAATAAACTCATAGCTTTGATATTAACCCCGGGAACGATTTTTAATTGAAAAATTAAGCCCTTATTAATTTTATAAAGGCAACACGCTAGCACTCTACAGTTTCAAAAATAAAGGTTAACCTTTATCCAAGAAGAAAAATTTAAACATTAGTCTCAATAACAAAAAAAAAAAAAAAAAAACAAAGTTAAAAAAAAGACAATGAAAAAAAAATAAGAGCAAAATTAACCAAAATTATAGTAGAGTGAAGTATAGCTGAACTTAACTGAAAAGTTAAGAATAACACAATGGAAATGCCAATCTGACCTGGTGGCTACTGTTTTCTACCGAAACATTTAAGTGATGTATCTATCTAAATTTAGAAGGTACAGCAAGGCAATTCCCAACAATTTATTTATTTATCCCCTCGTTCTTATTTTATTCTTATTATAAAAATAATAATAAAAACTCGGGCAAAGTAATAAATTTAATACGTTAGGTTGCGGGGACCTCGAAAATCTACCTTTGGAAGCGAATCTCGGAATTACATAAATTGAAGATAATATCAGACATGCTCATGCTAATTGGGCAGTCAAGACGGAAACAGCCGAGAACACTGATCAAGGTCCCAAATGATTGTAAGAAATTAAGACGTAGCAATATCGTATACAGCTGTGAAGTGAGCCTGAACTATAAAAAGACTGCTGGCTCAAAATCAAAAAACTGGCTATATGCAAGAATCCCCTAAACTTTAAGTACTAGTAAAGGAACAGTGAAAACTTAAATAATAACAATGGGCAATTTGCAGGAAACCAAAAAATATTAAGTCATACTTAATATTTAAAGTAGGATCCTCAACGACACACGCCTAGATAGTTAATTTCAATTTAACGAAAAAAGAGCAAGTAAATTATTGTGACATAGTCTAATCCAATGTGAAAGCAGTGTATTCGTCAAGAAAAAATCCTCCCACCTATTGCTCTTAGTTTAAATAAAGAGTAACAAGGAAACTAATTTGTATTTCTTTTGTTTGATTAAATTAGTTAGATAGGAGTTGTCGCCTATCACTTTAAAGCTATCCCCTAACTAAGTTAAAATAACTAATTAATTAAAACCTACAAAATTTAACCAAAAATAAAATAAAAAAAAAAAACAAACTACAAAAACAAATATAATAATAACCAATTTTCTCCATGGATACAGCAAATAATTTTATTCTTTCTCCTGGTTATATTAGGTTAACTCAAACGACGGTTCTTTTTCTCTCTATTATAATTTCTCCCAAACATAATTGGTATTCAATTTAGACCTAAATACACTATTACAGCTGATAATTCTAAATACGTATTGGAGAAAATACAAGCATATTTAATTGGCTTAGTTACAGTTAATAATAAAAAGCATACTGCTAGTTTGTAGTTAATAAATTGAAGATCTAAATAATATTATAATTCCTCATTTAACACTTATTCTGTCTATTGTGGAAAATTACATGCCTTTATCCTATTTAAAAGATAGTTCATGCATTATTTCACAAAGAAAAAAGAAGTTAGAAGAAAGAAAGAGAACTTTTAAATTTAGCACTTTCAATAATAAACTAATAATAAACTGTAGAAAGAATTAAACTTTATATTCTTTAATGGTATCAGCCATAAAAAAAATGGTGACAGAAGCTCCTAATATAATTAATAGAAATCACCGAAAATCTCTCAAATGAATTTATTTCAGGTGTTATAATGGTGATGGTAGTTTTTTATTTCTTTCCAAAAAGATGGAAAAATTAAAACGATTTAATATACTAATGACCTGATTCTAGACCTTTATTAGAAAAAATAAAAGTTCAATTACAAAAATATTGGTTCAATACAAGAAGTTCCAAAAATGAATAGTTTATACAGTAAACGTATAAATCAAATTAATGACGTTTTAATTCCCTTTATGGATAATAGCCCAATATTTCAGAAAGAGCTTTACATATTATAAGTTTAAGACGTAAGTCTTTATTAAAGAGAAAATCCTTTAACTTTACAATCTAAATTAAAAATAGTAGAATTAGCATATAATATGAATAAAAAAGGAAAAAAAGAAGAGTTTAAGTAAATGCAATATATTGAAGATTGAAGTATCGACATAAATGTTAGCCCCCCCCTATTTGTAGCGGTAATCTTTGTTTAAATTTATAGCCCTCATAATATGGATTATTATACAGTTTTTCTCTCCCTTAGCAGTTTTTGTTAGAGTAAGAGGGTTTGGTTATATTTTGAAGATATAAGTAGCAAAGATACATGGGCAGTCGCTACTTATAATGATCGTACGTAACAACGCATCAGCAGTAACTTTACTTATTTTAACTTAGTTTTAAGTAATAAATGATAGTGCGCCGAAAATTTAACGGGTCTTAAACAATCAACGATATCGTGTTGGTTTTTTTATTAATTTTTAATAAAGAATCTATAGTAGAACATTCAGTAAAACTGTTAATTAAATAGTTTTCATTATTTATTAGGTTACTGAAGAGAGAATGCTGACATGAGTAACGTAAAAAATTCCTATATGGAATTCGCGAATACGAAAGGGTTGCAAATAGAAAGGTTAAACCGTTTTGTTTAATGCGCTCTAAGATAATAGCCAAAGCTATTGCTGATGAGTTTACAGATAGAAAGTCTAATAATTAAAAAATAGACCAGGAAAATAATATCCTTATTTAATAATTTACCACCTTAATGTTAAAGTTGAGATTTTTTAAATTTAAGTTAAAGAAGCTACCGTACCCTAAACCGACACAGGTTCGTAGTAGAGTATACTAAGGCGTAGAGCTAAAAGTGTTAAGGAACTCGGCAAGTTCACCTGCATTTATTTTGGAAAATATATAAGTGGGTAAACTATCAAACTCCGGGACCCCTAAAGCTTATGTACCAAACTATATCCGAAGGCTATAAAGATGAATGAAGTAATTACTCATTATGGTAATAAGTCATAAGATGAGTGAAAACGAAATGGGTTATCGCGGATCTAAGTCAGAAAATTTAAACCCACAGCCAAAAAATTTTTCTGAAAAGAGCAACGAGTAGACGTTATTTGTTTAAAAAATCCAAAGTTAAGTGTACTCTAATGCTGTGAAAACAGCTATCAAATCAAACTTCTAGACAATTAAATGTTAAAAATTTTTCTACTTTAATGAGCAATACTAATGAATGTTTAAATTAAATCCTTTTTATAACCGGTTTTACAGATGCTGAGGGTTGTTTCTCCTTTGCTATAAAATCGATGCCAAGTCAAAAGTAAAATGAAGAGCTTCTACCCTTTTTGTAATAAAATTACATAAAAAGATATTGCCAATATTAGAACTGTTTAAAAACACTCTAATGGTAGGGAAAATAAGAAAGAATGGAATAAATTCAGTTCAATACGTAGTGGAATCCTTTAAAGAATTACAAGTAATTGTAAATCATTTTGATAAATATCCTCTTGTAACTTCAAAAGTTTCTTATTTAATATTTAGAGAATGTTTTGAAATTATTAAACAGAGAGAACATTTAACGGAAAGTGGTATTTTAAAATTAATAGGTTTAAAAAGCTCTCTTAATTGGGTCTTTCTGATAATTTAAAAAGTGCTTTCCCTAATGTAGCTTTTGTTAATAGACCTGAATATAAATTTAATAAAATACCTGATCCTTTTGGATTTCAGGTTTACTAGTGGAGATGGTTCTTTCCATCTAAATATCAAAAAGACTAGTAACAGGGTCTCATTAAGATATTCAATAAATCTTAATATTAGAGATATTGAGGTTCTTAAAGGTTTAGCTTCATACTTAATAGTTTTAATAAATCCAATGACCTAGTAAATAAAATTAATCAGGTTAAACAAGTAAATATTTCTAATAACACAGTAAGTTTTCAAGTTACTAAATTATCTGATTTAATTGAAATTATTATTCCTTTTTTGAAAAATATCCTATACAGGGAGTAAAAAGTTTAGATTTTTAGATTTTAAAAAGGCATCTATTTTGATAAGGGATAAAGAACATTTAAATATCGAAGGTTTTAATAAAATTTTACCTTTCCGCCGACTTTGTCTACAGGCAAAGCAAGGGAAATAAAATTAAACATGAATAAGTATAGAGGATGATAAATTATTTATATTGTCAGATAAATTTGACTAACCGTGCATAAGTTTGACGACAAGAGGTACCGAAAAAAAAATAATTTAGCCCCTAGCTTTAGCTAAGGGGCTGCAACTCCTTTTGGGGCAAAGGCGCTTTTAAGTCTAAATTATTTATAATATTCGGTGGCACAGAATCGGAGCCCCGACTGACTAAAACACATCACAGTGCAATCATTAATATTAGTATACTGTGTGAATTTGCCCGATGCCATTAATATAAAAAAAGTTATGGTATATTTTTATGCTGTGACTAATTGAAAATCTGGTTAATAGCGGTCTTAACTATGAGGATCTAAGGTAGCAAAATCAGTTGGCCATTAAATGTGGTCCGGTATCAATAATGTAACGATGTCTCACTGTCTCTACAACTTGCTCAGTGAAATTGAATTACGCGTGCAGATGCGCGTTGCCTCCAGGGGACGGGAAGACCCTATGCAGCTTTACTGTAGTTAGTTATCATATGAATCTAGAACAATCTTGTTTAATAGTGAATAGGTAGGTCTAAGACTAATTGTGGAAACCTTAAAAACGAGATTGGGTTCGTGTTTACCTTAAGATTAAAAATTATAGGGATAGTTGACTAATTGGCAGTTTGACTGGGCGGTCGTCTTTAATAGAGTAGCAAAGTACATCCAAATATATTTATATAAACAAAATAACTAGATCTCGCTTTATATTAGCGGATTAAAAAAGGTTATTAAAGCAAAAAGCTTAGTTTTAATTTTTCTTAGCTGCTAGCCAGCGTAAGCAGTCTAGCAGCTAAGGGAGAATTAGTATTAAGTATTATTTTATTTTCGACATTAATATAAAAATTATAAGGTATAGCTAGAAATTGAATGGAGATCAATCAACCAGTGAAGGGTTGCGCAGGGCTCAATGGCGGTAAGCATACTTAACTGAAAGACTCAAAAGTCGCACAGATACGTAAGTAGGGCATAGTGACCCTCGCTATAGTATGGATAGACGGGGATCAATTAATAAAAGTTACGCTAGGGATAGAATGTTGTCCCTTTGTTTTGAAAAAGCAATAAATAAAACCGGGTGAATTGCAAAAACAACTTAGCAATAAGTCAATTTGCAGCGAAGCTTACCTCAGCAATCTTTAAGTTTAAAGACAAAAGGTATGAACGTTCAACGACTAGAAAGTGAGTTGCTAACAATAATCTTTCCACGAGCGCCCGGCATCTTAAATTAAATACATCTAATAACTGCCTTTGCCCCGAAGGGGGCTGCAGGCTCCCGGAGGGGAAACAATAATGATAATAAATTTAAATATTGAATAGAGTAATACCAATGAGTAAAAAAGAATTATTATCGCATGGAGTAATTAGTCCAAATAGTAACTTACTTAAAAAGTATAAAGAACAACTTTATGCTTTATCAAAGGAACAATGGGAAGCTTCAATTGGTTTAATCTTAGGAGATGCAAGCCTTAATACACAAAATAAAGGTAAAACCTATAGGATTAAATTTGAATGAAGCAATAAAAATAAGGCTTATATTGATCATGTTTTAAACTTATTCGACGAATGGATTATATCTGAACCTCATAAAAAAATAAGAACTAGCCCTAATGGCAAGGAAGTATTTAACTGAGGTTTTCAGACTATTAGCCACCAAGCATTTAATCCTTTAGCTGAGCTATTTATTCAAAATAGTAAAAAAACTGTTAGTAATGGATTGATCCTTAACCATTTAACTAGTAGAGTTTAGCTTATTGTTTATGGATGATGGAGGTAAATTAGATTATAATAAAAATTCGACCTGTGCCCGCCGCCTGTGGCCTTGGGCTCAGGCAAGGGAAAATAAATCTATTGTTTTAAATACACAAAGTTTTACAGACTTAGAAGTTAAAAATTTAGCTGAAGAATTACATGAAAAATTTAAATTTATAACTTCTACTCGAAATAACAAAGGTAAAAAAATAATAGTTATATCTGGAGATAGTTATTCACTATTTAAAGATAATATAAATGATTTTTTGGTTTTAGATATGAAAAAAAATTACCTTAACCCCTTTACCCCCCCCCAGAGGTTAAAATTTAAAAGATGATGACATAGTCTGAACCATTTTGTGAAAAATGGAAACTTAGATTAAATACTAAGTGGTAACATAATTTGAACAGGCTGATAGCCGACGAGAGTACACATTGTCTCGGCTGTTTGGCACCTTAACTTCAGAATCTAATATCAAATTACAAAAATTAATAAGGATCAGTGGAAACTAAAAGGGTAGGAATAAATTTAATATACTAATGGGATATTTTTTATATGCTTATGTTATACACTATTGACTTTTTAATTTTAAAATAGAAATGAACAAAATATTTAAAGAAATGTTAACTGGAGTAATATTAGGAGATGCGCATATTAAAAAAAACAGGTATTGATAAAGCATTTATTAGTTTTGAGCAATCTAGTCAGAAAATGGAATATTTAAACTATATACATAAATTAACTACGGAAGCTGGTTTAAAAGTGAATACTCCAAAATTATACTCAAGAGAAGATTCTCGTTATAATAGTAAGACCGAATCTTTATACTTTAGAACCGAATCTCTTCCAGAGCTTAAACCTTTAGCAGATTTATTTTTAAATGAAGAAGGAAAAAAAATAATACCTTCTAATATTGGAGAATTATTAACTCCTAGAAGTTTAGCTTTTTGAATTATGGATGATGGTCAACAAGTAAAAAAAGGAGGAGTGACATTATGTACAGATAGTTTTAATTCCAGCGAAATAAGTCTTTTAAGACAAGCATTAAGCGATAAATTTTCATTAACTACTACTATTCATAATAAAAAGGGCGCAAATGATGCTATTTATGAGAGAATTTATATTAATAAAAGCTCTCTAGAGGATATTAAACCTTTATTGATAGAACATATGCACGAATCTATGCTTTATAAAATAAATGAAGCTCCTATTGAATTAGCAGACACAACAGAACAAGATAATATTAATAAAATCATAGATATAATTTCTTGATTTCAATTCTGACATCGGGGATTTTTAATAGCATATTAGATTAGAATTTGGCTATATGCTGGAACCCTAAGAGTTTTAAGTACTTAATTAGACAATTAATATTAAGTGAAAATCTTAAAAATTGGGAAATCAGCAGGGAAGTTATTTAATTTAGGTTTAAGCTACTGTAAATTTATTTAACCCCTCAACGACTACACGCCAAAAACCAGAAGCTTTGTAAATTGTATTCTTTACACTGGTTTAAGATATAGTCTAAACTTAGCCGAAAGGTTAAGAATTTAATTTATATCAAGCTTTAGCTGGGTATATAAATTAAAATAAATGCGATGTCGACTCATCCTATCCTCCGGGGAAGAAGCTTGGAAGGTTCGCTGTTCGCCGATTAAAAGGGTACGTGAGTTGGGTTAACACTCTAAAAGTTAAAAGATAAAAGTATGAATAATAAAAAGAAAATATATTAAGTATTATAATACTGTTGGTTACTCAGATTTGCCTCTAGAAGTTAGGTCCATTTTTATAGGTACAATGTTAGGTGATGGTAGCTTATATAGATCATCGCCCACTTCAAACGTTAGATTTGAAGTGAGTTTTGCCTTTGCCCGAGGGGCTGCAGGCTCCCCGAGGGGTCAAAAATATCAATTATTTGCATTACATTTAGGAGAGGTGTTTAAAGAATACATGAGCAACCCTGTTAAATCATTAGAAGTTAAAGGTAAAGATAAAACATTTACTAACTATAGATTAAAAACAAAAAGTTTGCCCTTATTTGTTCCTTACTACAGCAAATTTTATGAGTATAACGAAGAATTAAATAAATTTACTAAAGTAATACCATTAGATATTATTGAATTTATGGATCCTATCGTATTGGCTTATTTAATTATGACCGATGGTAACTTTGATAAGGGAAGAAATAGAGTAAGAATTTATACTAATAGCTATAGTAAAGAAGATGTTAAAAGATTGGCTTTAATTATTACCCTTGCCCTTATTTTTTTTTTCTCTGGAAAAAAAAAAATCAGGGCTGCGGGCTCCCCGAGGGGAAGAAAAATTTGATATTTATACAGGTGTACTACACGACCGAAATAATCAATGGATTTTAACGATAGGAGCCAAAAATTTAGATTTATTAAGAAGTATTGTTAATCCACATTTTCAGCCTTCTATGAGATATAGAATAGGTTTATAATATACTTTACACTTTGTTACTTTTTTAAAAAGCCCCTTTTTATTACCCCCCCCCCTCCCTTTGGGATGGGCTACGATAGTAGCAAAAGGAGGGCAAAAAGAAAACCGGAGAAATTGCAAGGAACACTTTTCCTTTTTTAGGTAAGTCAATTTGCAGCCGAGCTTGATCTAGTGAAATAATTAATTATTTAGATCATGAAGGTTCAACGACTAATAGGTGAGTTTCACTAACAATAAACCTAACACGAATTTCCGGCAATCGTAATCTAAAATTTACGGTTGATGACATAGTCTGAACCATTTTGTGAAAAATGGATACTTAGCTTAAAGGACTAAGTGCTAACATAATTGTTAATACGACGTGAGTCAGTATGGTCCCTATCTTCTGGAGGGATAATTAGTAAAAAGGGGCAGACCTTCTAGTACGAAAGGACCAATAGGCTGTGTTTCTCTAGTGTACCAATTGTTTTTTTTTTGTTTTTTTTAACCCTTTTAAGTAAGTGGTTATTAATAATTAAAAGGCATAGTTGGGTAGCCACAAACATAATAGATAAGTGCTGAATGTCTATAAAGCAAGAATCTAACCCCTAGATACTAATACATTTCAAAATTTATACGGTCAATTTTTTTTCCTCCTTTTGCTCCTGCGACCAGGAAACTGCGACCAGGAAACTGCGACCAGGAAACTGCGACCGGGAAACTGCGACCAGGAAACTGCGACCAGGAAACTGCGACCAGGAAACTGCGACCAGGAGCTAAAAGGAATGAAAAAAAATTGATTTCAGATAAGTATTTGAAATGGTAATTAATTTTTAGAACAAAAATAGATAGGCTACAAATGTACGTATTGTAAAATATTTAGTTTAGTAGTACTAATTTATAAAAAAACTTAATGTTAAAAGTTGTTATATTTATTAAAACGGGGTGCCATTATTTTTTTTTTTTTTAGCCTACTCTCTACAAAAAAAAAAAAAATAATGCTAACTTCCTACTTAAAAAAAAAAATAGGCTTTAGTTTAAGAGGGGAGGGCTAAATTAAAAAATAAATAGAGTTAGGTTATTAGGGCATGTATCTAAATTGGTATAGTGTTTAATTGTCAATTAAAAAGTTCTTAGTTCGAATCTAAGCATGCTCGTATTATACGTTCTCTTAATTCAATGGTTAGAATAACATTCTTCTAAAGTGTAGATTCTGGTTCAACTCCGGAAGAGAACTAAAATCTACCTCTGATTGTCCTTTCAAACCTAAAAAAAACTATAAGTATAGCTTTAAAATTTACAACCTCTGCGAAGCAAAGGAAAGAGTAAAGACAAAAGCAAAGGTAAAATAGTCTAACGGGTACTGGATATTGCAGGATAAATCAGGTAGGGAAAATAAAAAAAATTTTTTTTTATTAAAAGCGTGATAGTGTAATTGGTTAACACTATAGCCTCATGAGCTATCAATGGAGATTCGAATTCTTCTTGCGCTAATCATAATTTTCGCTTTCCCCCAACCCCCCCCCCCCCGATTAAAAAAAAAACTATCTCTGGCAAAGAAGGGTCTTAAATATTTATATTAAAATGATAAAATATGTTCATCTAGTAATAGAAATTTATTTTTTTTTTATTAGCCTTTAATTTTTCCTGTGGTAAAGATAAATATTTTATGGTACCTTAAATTTTAATCTTGTTGTAAGATAAAATATTTTAATGATTGACGCTGAGGGACGAAACTGAAAACAGGGAATAGGATTAGATACCCAGTTACCTCTCACCGTCAACGATGAATGGTAGTTGTTAATTATTTAAATTAGTAACGATGTTAACGCGATAACCATTCCGCCTTGAGAGTACGGTTGCAAAACTGAAACCAAAAAAATTAATGACTTAATAAATTGGCTTTATTTTATCTGAGATAAAGGCCGAGTATATTTTTATTTATAGTTAGCAACTAAAAGGTTTAGTATTAAAATAAATTAGTTTAATATGGTTATACTCTAATTTAAATAGGATTAAACCTATGGTCCCCTCGGGGCCTGTGATTATTTTTATTATTCCTTTCCTTTTGGTTTTTCTTTTCCTTTTGGTTTTTCTTTTCCTTTTGGTTTTTACCTTGGGTTAAAAACCAACCTTTGCCCCCCCCCCCCAAAAGGAGCCTGAAGCCCTTTTTAGGGCAAAGGGAGTTTTTATTATTATTTTTCCTTTGCCCGCCCTTAAAAAAAAAACAAAAGTTTTTTTTTGTTGTTTTTACCTTTTGGTTTTTAACCCAAGGTCAAAACAACAAGGAAGGGGAAATAATAAAAATAATCAGGGGCTGCAGGCTCCTTCGGGTTTTTATTATTATTTTTATTACCCTTGCCTGGGTCCGAAGCCTCAGGCTGTTATTTTTTTTTTGCATATGCAAAAAAAAAATCACACCCTTTGCTCCTTCTTATTTTTATTCTTATTTTAAAAATAAGAATAAAAAGAGGAGCTTAAGGCTCCGAGGGGAGGTAATAAAAATAATAAGAAGGTAAAAACAAAAACAAAAATTTTTTTGTAGCTTCTTTCTAGGGCCGCATATGCGGGACTACAAATAAGGCCCGCAGCTAATGCTGTTTTTATTATTATTTTTTACCTTTGCTTCTCCTGTTGGTTTTTACCTGAGGTTAAAAACCAACAGGTCAAAAAAAAACCTATTGTTTTTTTTTTAAGAAGATAATAAAAATAATAACCAAAGAAATATAAAAATAAATAAGGAGCTATTAAAAAAAAACTTTGTTTTTTTTTTAACTCTCTGGGAGGAAGGGGGTAAAATAAGAATAAAAAGGTAATATAACCAAAAATGGACCATTTTATCCCGATTATTTCATTAGTATCCAAGTGATGTTATTTATAACAATAATTATATTAATAGTTGCTAAGGCACTACCTGTATTAAACACGCAAATGTCCTCATCTCAATTTTCTAGGTTAACTTCATTAAGTTTAATCTTTGCCGGATTAATAAGTTTAAATAGTTTATATCTTGAAACTATAGGTTCAGGTATAGGAATTTATAGTGGTTTATTTCATATTACCCAAATAAGTCAAATCTTTGAAATATTTATTTATTTTATAGGAGGTTTTATTTTAATGGGTTGGTATCACCCTAACATCGACTTTGAAAAAACTATGACAGATTACTCATTAATAATTTTATTTAATATATTAGGAGCTTCATTATTAATAACTAGTTTTGATTTAATTTCAATCTATTTAAGTATAGAATTAC